>JABSTT010002643.1:0-50355 GCA_013339685.2 Hyalomma asiaticum | reverse complement strand
ATTCGCTTTAAATTTCCACGCATGGTTTTTATGTTATTTAAGATTATTGGCGGGTCCCCGTAGCTGTATAAGGAGTATCAAGACACCTCGAAAACGCTATTATGGCCATTTGGTGAAAAAACCGCCGGAGTTCCTTTTTTAAAACTCGTACGAGCGAGATGCCTATCGCCGCGCTGTTTTTCACAAAGCACATATCACTAATAATGGCTTTCATAAATTTGAGCTAAAGATGTCATGCCTCCAGTGAAGTTATTTGAGATTGTCCGCATGACATTGCCTGTTCGTAAAAAATGTAGGACTCGCGTGATCTGAACCTATCTATTCCACCTGTTCTAAGATGAAGTTCCTGTGGATACACCACGCTAGTGCTGCCGCTTCAATCCTGGCCACGTTGTCGCTGTTTTCAGCGGCTAAACATTGCACAAGCGAAGCTAGGGATATTACAATTCATTTGGGAAAGAAGGTGTAGAAAGAGCTAAGGAATCATGATGGGTGGCTTATAAACCACCGCCACCTAGGAAAAAAAACAAAAACAAAAAGGAATGCCTTCGCATCACCTCCTCTCCTTGTCAATACGTCACGAAAGTCGGATGGTAGCGGCGGAAGGGGGAGCGCTGCGTTCTTGAAACTCGGAGCGCGTTCTGCTAAGAAATTTCTCTGTGGCGCAAACGCTGTACAGCGGCATTGCGTGGAGCGTGCTGCGCCGTAAACGCGCTTTTCTTCGATTCTGCTAAGGCTGTGGTCTCGGGAGGGGACGGTTGTTCCGAGAGTGGATTCTGTGAGAATCCTGGGTCTGTGGATTGACGCGCGAGGCTGTAACGGAGGAGCCATTAAGCGATTGGGGGGTCAGGCGAGCAACATTTTGCACCTGATCTCTCGGATTACGAGTAAGCATGGTGGTTTGAGAGAGGATCTACTACTAAGAGTTTTTGATGCTTTCTTTATTAGTCATGTTAATTATACGGTTCCATATTTGCAATGGACTAGAACAGAGAAGAAGAAGATTGATACGCTCATCAGGGTCGGGCTTAAGAGGATTCTGGGAATTCCACAGACGACTAGCACTGAGCGGCTTTTAGAGCTGGGATTGCACAACACGGTTGATGAACTGATTGAAGCGCACTTTGCGGCACAGGTGGCTCGTCTGTCCAGCACTAAGGCTGGTTTGAAGATCTTGGATGAGGCTGGCATTGCGGCTCCTAGGGTGGAGATATCTGACGGGGTTCAGCTCACACGAGACGAGCAGGAGGATATTCAGGTGGATCCTATTCCGCGCAATATTCATCCTGTGCACCACGCAGGCCGTCGTGAGGCTCGAGCCCGGGCTATACTTCGAAGTGTAGGTAGCGATGCTAAAGCGGCGCTTTTTGTGGAGTTGCGGAGTACAGTACGCGGAGGGCCTTTGGCGTGTCGGTTGTCGATGGTAAAGGGCAGCTGGTGGCCCGGGCATCAGTCTGCACAGATCATGTCACAGTTGCGGAGGAGATCGCCATTGCGTTAGCTCTTCAGGCGGCAGAGGTGCCTTGTGTGGTTTACTCGGATTCACGATCGGCCGTCCGTGCCTTCTCTGGAGGTTTAATTTCGCAGCAGGCGGCACGGCTCCTTCGGAGTGGTCGCAGGCAGGCGAGATGGGCCGGTGGTCATCATATCTCTTGGTTTCCAGCGCACGTCGAGGGCATTGATGGGGTTAATCCCAATGCCAGCGCTCACACCCTTGCACGTGAATGCACGAACCGTGCGGGGGGTGGTGAGGCGTCTGGGGGGAACATTGACCTCAGAAAGGATCCCTTGACAACGTTCCATGAGATTACGACTAAATACAAGCTGAGTAGGAGGCGCTTTCCCCTTCCTAATGCTAGGCTCAACAGAGCGCAGGGAATCACTTTTAGGCTCCTACAGACGGATACGTATCTCTGCCCGCGTACGTATCGCAGGATAGCACCAGACTTTCCAGAAGAGTGTCCTCGTTGTGGCCTCGAGAGTTGCTCGCTAACACACATGCTCTGGCAGTGCCCCGCGAATGTAGGGACTGATTTTTGTGACGAGGACTCGTGGCGGCGGAGCTTACACAGCCCGGACCTGGGTCTGCAACTGCTGGCTGTCCGGAGGGCCCGGGCCATCGCGGAGGATACTCATCTTCCGGTGCCGACCTGGGTGGAGCCACCGACTGGTTGAGGGGGTCCAAGGACCTCCTTAAACTAGTCCCTCTGGTCTCACAATAAAGTTCTTTGTATGTGTCTTCGATTCTGCGTGGCTCTTCGTACACGGAATCTCAACGATGCCCGGGTGTTGTTGCGCACCGAACTGCAAGTTCAATGATGGCAGATGACCAAGTGTCCGTGTGCACAAATTCCCATCTGACCCAACGATGCGGGCAGCGTGAACCAGAGCTGTTCCTAGGAAGGACTCTCGCCAACGAAGTACACAGTGGTAAGCATTTTTTTCTTTCTGTTGTGATTCTGGGTTTCCAGCTGAATAGGCTTCCTCAGCATAGTGCACAAGGTATCCGTTGACGCATGCACAATAGGAGGGTGTAATGTAGAATGCAGTAGAAGCGCGTAAATAGGCACAGACAACCATCTGTTCTGCACGAGTGCACAATATATGGGTGCCTGCGCTTATTTACGCACTTGTAACTTCTACATCTACGTGTAGCTTCATATTTGTGACGCTTTCTTTGTTTTTTTTTGTTTTTTTTAGCTCTGTGGCAAGTATTTCTTATCGTCGTATTACTTGAAGAAGGCATCTTACACTGACGTCCAGAAAGTAAAAGTCGTCGAAGTCACCCTCAAAAACATTCGTCGCAAGAGAAGTGCAGTTCAGACCTTGTTTCACAACTGCGCTGCGTATTTATCGCACCCGCAAATGTGCATGAGAAAAGTGCCTGATGCGAAAAGGGTGCGCTTGAAAGCCGCATCTTTGCAAAAAGCAATAATACTTTCACAGCAAACCATAGCAGAAGAGGACGCCAAAAATGTGATTGCTAGTTTTACGTGCTTGCTCTACGCCTTGCCAGGCTTTCAGAGTTTGGGCTTCTGGACTGCAATTAACAAGGGCTCAAAGCTTTTCTTTTTGGACTTGTCACTTCAATCTGCTCCTGCAGTCCGTACTTCCGTGATCGTCTCTACAGGCCTGCGCGTCGAAGCATTTTTTTGGTCAAACGGGTGTGAGGAAGTGTGGTCGTGTGCTAGTTCCTGAAAAGCTGTGCGACTTGATGGATTTGAAAAGTGTGTTACAAGTCATCGAAGAGACACATAAGGATACCAGCACCGAGCATTGTGAAAGGGCGTGTCATTTACTGGCATTGGTTTCAACGTTGCTGGAGGAAGTAAGTGGAAATGATTTCGCATGCGGGCTGCAAGAATGCCATTTGGAAGTGCTTAAATTCTTGGTGTCAAGTTGTTCTTGTTTTGAATAACACTGGCCGATATCCCCCAGATATGCTGGTTTTTGCTAGCATTTTGTTCACAATTTCACCTCATCAATAAAGATTCTTGAGAACGTCGACGAAGCATAAGATGCCGCATCCTGATACGATCAGAAGACTGTGATCATCGTACGATGTAATCCCTGTAACGGAGCAGCCGGAATCTAGCTTCCTTTCCTCTGCAAAGCGTATCGTGATGCCTGTTTACGATTGGAACTAGCCATGCTACTGCAATCCATTATTGCGTGTATCGTGATGACTGTTTGATTGGAACTCTCCATGCTACTGCAATACCATCATTGCATCTTTTCCTTTGGGTTGACAGGAGGTCTTCCCTTTCTGACTGCCTTTTCACCAATATCTCTGCATATTATGAAGACCAAAAAAGCCAGCAAATAAGACGGGTGGAAATTTAAAAAAAGAAACACACAGACACAAGAAAAAATTGCAAGAAATACCGACGCTTATTCGATATGAGAATCAGTTGGTGCGTGACCCTTTAATGACAAAACTTTGACCAATAAACTGAGTCTCGATATTCGTCTGTCTAGCGTGGACTGTTTTAAAAAACGCAGAAGTGAGAAGGATATATATATATATATATATATATATATATATATATATATATATATATATATATATATATATATATATATATATATATATATTGAAAACTTAAAATGTTTGCTGCAGAATGCAGTTTTTCCCATTATTGAATAAAATATATTGCATCGTCTTCAATAGACAGCTTTCCTCTTTCTTTCGTTCCGCTAAGGCTAAAGGAGATTAAGCAGCATGAGTTCGCTTGTGTTAGCCCCGGCCAAACATTGGCAAGGACCGTAACAAAGGTCATGTTACGATCACGCAAAAAACAATGTCGACAGTCGATTAATCAAAGTTGACTGATTCGATCAAAATGAAGTTAATCAAAATTATTAGAGAATGTTGCCTTTTATGATGAGGTTGACTGCGGTGAACCAGCGGCTTCCCCTTATTTTTGCGTAAGCTATCTACGTGTCTTGCTTTGGAACGGAAGCGTAACCGTGATGCGCCGAGACACCCTGCAAGCGCAGCAAACGAAGTCACGGAGACGCCGACGGTGTCGACATTGCGGCCCACCCGAATATCGTGACGTCACAGCGGCGTGCGTAGGCCTTCTTTTCTTCTAGGTGGAGTTGGATAAACTCGCCCCCCCCCCCCCTCCCCCACATCTGACAACGCCAAGAGAAATAAACCCGACAGAAGGACGATGAGAATTAAACGCCAAGGTTTCCTAGGACCAACCAATCTGCGATCGCAAGGGAGCGGAGACCGCCGGGGCCTTACGCGTATCTAGGAGTGACAACAAAACATAAAAAGCGAGGGAGTCTTACGCGCCAAATACACGATACGATTACGAGATGCACCGCGTAGTAGAGGGCTCCGGAGTAACTTTCACCTTCTGGGGTCCCTTAGGTTGCAAAGCGCTCTCAGTGCCCAGGCGGTCCCACTCCCATGTAACATGAGCCAATATTTTAAAAATGAAAAGTGCATCAAAAACAAATGGAACGAAGCGCATACTTCTCCCACTGGTGTGCAGTTGCTCCAGTGATATATCTTTTTATATTCCCCTGAACTTACTAAATATGTTTCATTAGCTAACTGTTTAATCTTTGGTAAGTACGATTAACAAAGTAGTAGGGCACCTTCAGAAACCACCGATTGAATTGTTTTCATTGCAATACGTCTCACATAGTCATCTCATCTGCCTTGTAAACAAATGCGCAAATATGAAAAAAAAAATTCTCCCCATAAAGAGAACCCTGAGTTGTATGCGAAGCATCCATGAGTCGACCTAAAGTTGTGTAAATCTTTAATTTCCTTCGTCATTGCTCACGGTCCTTCCATTCGAGGTTCCCCTGATGTTCCACAGCGGGTTGAGCTCGGGCAGGTGATCGGGTTTCGGCGTGTAGGGGTAGCCGTTCGTCACGCTCATCGCGGGGAGTTTGCCTGCCACCAACGAATCTTTGCACGTAGAGCAAACGCCGTACTCACTCTGATCGTCGTCGGAGGCAAACTCCTGCTGCAGAACGGCGTTGGCGTTGGCACGGGACTGCTCGTTCTTGATGGTGGAGATCTTGGTCAGATTGTTGTCGAACCACAAGCGGTCGCATACCTTACAGCTGTGCCCGAATGTGTGGTCTAGAGTGTTACGCTTAAAGCGCGCATTGGCGCCACAAGCCTCAGGTAACGACCGCTTCCGGCGCTTGGCAGCCGCTTGGCAGCGCTTTGCAAATCCGCGCCGCCGCGATGCGATCTTCGGTCGTCGAAGAGCACTCCATGACAGCGGCCGTAGAAGAGAGGGCGCCAGGGGAGTGCTAGCGATTTAATTTATTATCTCTTGAACTACAGCGCCACTAGCGGTCTCCACTCAAACTAGAGCACGTGCCGCAGTGCGCGTGCTCCAAGTACTGCGGTGATGTATGTCGTCACTCTGATGCATGTCAGCGTTAGGCTCACTTAATTACCTTCTACTGATTTCAGAAATCAACACTGACGTTTCTTTATTTATTCCGGAAATTACTACCGTTGTTTTTTCTTTTGCCTGCTGTGTTACGATTTCCTAGTTATTCTTTTGTATCGGACCCTCAACTATCCTTTAGCTACAAGTCCCGACAAGTGTTTGTAATCTGCATATATAATATCCAATAAGCGTTTTTAGTTCATTTTGATTTGAAGCATGCAGTCGTTGAACAAGGCCGCTTGCAGCGTGACTGCTTGGATTCCTCATCTGCTCGCCAGTGTTCGGCAAGCACCATGCATTTCCGCCGTTATCCGACCAAGCAAAGAGGCCCAGAGGCCGGCGGCCATCACAAGACGTTGCCGCTGCATCGTGGCCATACTCATGCTGCAGACGACTGCGGCATGTGATGGCCACGGTTAAGCAGCACAGTGTTGTGCTCACTCTGTTGTGCTCACTCTGCTCATGAATTGCACGCTTGAGAGTAGCACTATAGCAGTTTTCAAGGGTCATAACGCTCCGTCACTTTTTATTTTTCATATTTACAACCGCTTGCTTTCTTTACAGATCGGAAAAAAATGACGTGAGACGTATCGTAATGAACGCAATACAGTCGGTCGTTTCTGAAGGTGCTCTACAACATTGCAAATCATACCTTGGGTCTTCAGCCATTTGTAATAAAGCAGTCAGCTAATTAAATATAGTTATTTAATTATTAAGAGATAATATAGACAGCCTGAGTGACGACGAATTCGAAGCGGAATGCGTTTGGCTCCACTCGATTCCCACGATGCGCTTTTCATTTTCAAGATCTTTGCTAAGTGTAACATCCTGCATATTAGAGGTACTTATTCGCGAACATTTGCAGTAGTACTATTATACTAAAATAGCATTAAGTGTTGAAAATTTACGGATGTAGTCATCGAGGTGACCAGCACGCACGCGCGTGTAAATTAGCGGCGAATGCTATTTGAAACAAACGAAAACAAATCCTGTCCACAGTTTCAACCAGACCCGCTGCAGCTGTTTTCCGAAACGAAACAAACCGCTTATGTGTTAAGTGAATATCTGTACGTCCTAGTCGTACAAACTGCGCCAACCAACTGCAGAAAAGTATGCATAGGCGCAGATAAGTATGCTGTATGTCGGTCGCACCAGAGAAACTGTTTGAACTGGCACATAATGCACAAACGCGCGAGCGGATTATCCAATGGTGCGCGAATGTGTGAATGCTTCGAGTTTCTGCCGAATATTGCTTTTTTTTTTCAATATTCGTATTCAAATTGAAAAAAAAAAGCGGTATTCGGAATTCCGGAATATTTGTGCTGATTAGAGTATGCCGAGAATATTAATATGCGATACATTCATCTTGCACAAAGAAAGAAACGGGGCAGCTGCGCCCTATCGGTGCGAACACTGAGGAAACAGAAGAGCCGCTGTCCTGTCACCTTCTCCATTCCCTCCTCTTCACACTCACATCACTCTTCCTCACCCTGACTTCATTTCGCACCTTCTCGCAACACTGTGGTATACACGTCTGTGCTATGCTTTACCCCTCCCCTGCCTCGCCACGGTGGTCTAGTGGCTATTGTACTCAGCTGCTGATCCGAAGGTCGCGGGAGCGAATCCCGGCCGCGGCGGCTGAATTTCGATCGAGGCGAAATGTTGAGCCCCGTGTACTGTGCGATGTCAGCTCGTTAAAGATCCCCAGGTGGTCGAAGTTTCCGAAGCCCTCCACTACGATGTCTCTCATAATCACAGCTGGCCTTGGGACGTGAAAACCCACAAATCAATCAATCAAATCACACACACACTCTCTTTTCGATCCTGTCATGGGAGAGCGACAGCGTTTTGTCTGGCACCGCAAGAGAGAGCGAAAGCCGGCACCGAAGGATAAGAGATGTCGCTGCGTTGAGGGGGTTTTCCGTCCAGCGGGTGGAGCTTGCATTTTTCTCGGCAGAACTTCTTTTAGGAAGCATGCCCCTTAGCACCGTAAACGCGTGTCGCGAGCAAGTGCATCTCTCGACGATCCGCGGCTGAGTGCTCGAGAGAAGAGGCAACTTCGTGGTAACGTTTTCTTCAGCAAACTCCGCACAGCAGCCAATCATTTGCGTGTACGTCTCCTTAAAGGCGAGCCTAGTTTAACACTCTGGCATGTCTTCTACGGGGGTTCTCCCTGAGCTTGCCACGGATCAATTGTGCTTGAAGTGGACCAACAGGCAATTGGTGGCCATGCGAGCAGTCTGGATTTTTCGGTAACCTCCTTTGCCATTTTGGACGGGGACCGGAGTGCTTAGCAGCTCATGTTCCCAGTCCTCTACGGGTTTTAAGCCTGGAGTGCCTTCTTCTCTTTGCTGAAAAGCCTCCTCCTCTCTCCCCACGCACTTTTGACCTTCGTCTCACTTTCTCTCTCCTTCGTTACCCTTCCCTCTCCCTCGACCCCTCCTGAAAAATCCAAAATCAGGAAAATTTAGGTGCCTTCCCCTTACCAGCAATATGGCTGGGTGGAAGGGGGGAGGGGGGCAAGAGCACCTTGGCGTGTGCTTACCCATATATTTATTTATTTATTTTTTTGTTTGTTTGTTTATTTATTTATTTTGTCTTTCTTGTTGACTTGCTATCCCTCTTTCGTTTTTTTTTTCTTCCAGTCTCTTGCTGTCTTCCTTTCCGTCTCCCATTTGCTCCTTTCTTTCTGTCGTTCGTTCTGTCTTTGCTCACTATTCTTCTTCCTTTTCGTGTTTCCTTCTTTCCTTCTTTCTTTAGTGTGGTCCGCAGCGGTGATATGGCAGTTGCGTGTCTGTTTTTAAGGTTCGTTTTAACCTGTCGATGGGAGTGGAGAGGCGGTTGAGGGTCGTACTCTATTTACTCGATCATTTCTTAGTGCAAACACTTAAAGGGACCTACAAGCAATTTTAGGGGCGAGGATCCTTAAGGTTTGGGTCTGTCCGTCCAGTGTAGTAGCACGTTACCTACTAGGAACGCGCTACCAGGAGGGCGCGTGTGGGAACGCGCTACTAGGAGGGGGTGTGTGGGAAGCGCGCCCTCGGCGCGTGGCTCCGGAGCGCGAGCTCTCGCGCTCTTCCATCTGCTGTCTTGTGTGAGAGAGAGAGACAGACAGTGCGAAAGGCGCACGCTGACTATGGAAACGCTGTTTGTTCGATGAACGCGCTACCAGCTCGCAAAGAAGGAGAACGCGCCCTCACCCGCGAGAGACAAGCTTGACGCAGGCAGCGTCTTCTAGCGAGTTTCTTGATTGAAAAATACCGACTGCTCGCGCTGCAGAACCGTTCACCGGCCATATATATATATATATATATATATATATATATATATATATATATATATATATATATGTAGTCACTGGATCTTCACTTGCAATGAAGTGCCGGTGGGAGATTTCACTTGTGCCCCGCCACGGTGGTGCAGTGGCTAAGGTACTCGGCTGCTGATCCGAGGGTCGCGGGATTAAATCCCGGCCGCGGCGGCTGCATTTCGATGGAGGCGAAATGTTGAGGCCCGTGTGCTGTGCGATGTCAGTGCACGCTAAAGAACCCCAGGTGGTCGAAATTTCCGGAGCCCTCCACTACGGCGTCTCTCATAATCAGAACTGGTTTTGGGACGTTAAACCCCACAAATCAATCAATCAGATTTCACTTGTGCGTAGTTGAACCATAGGGATTAGTAGAGTGCGCGTTGACTAAATTAATCCGGAACTCGGCACGATCTACGATGAACCGCCGGAGCTTCGCCCGCTGATCATTTTTCACTCCGTGGATATGCTGTGAATTTTTTTTAAGTGCCTAAGTTACCTGGTTTACTTATTCGAACGGAAAGCTTACCGGTCAGATTGTCCAATAATGCAATGACAACGGAGAAATCGCCGTAAGTCATTTTTTATAAAGATTTCTTGCTTATGGAGTGTTAACTCAATACATGTTGCAAACAGTAGCTGACAGCTGTCATGTGTGTTCGCACCGGGTTCTGCCACGACAGAGCGCGTGCGCGCAACCCCTGGGAGACGCTGCCCGAGTTCGCCGCGGTTAAAAGCAGATTTCGGTTGCCGTGAGGGCAGCGACGCTTGTCAGCGTCGACTCCTTTTGCTGCATAGAAAGCGAATAATAAGACTGGGATGCGTTTTAGGTGCGGAGCATCTCTTGCTCGCGGGTATGTCACGGGTCAACAGGCGTCCGCTCTCGCACTACGTATGCGCGCCTCTCCTCTTCCTTCCCTCTCTCCCACAGCTGCTGCAATAAGTAAATCGGGTAGAGAGAGCGCGCGCGCAGCGTCCGTCTGCACTCACACTACGTATGCGCGCCTCTCCTCTTCCTTCCCTCTCTCCCACAGCTGCTGCAATAAATAAATCGGGTAGAGAGAGCGCGCGCGCAGCGTCCGTCTGCACTCACACTACGTATGGGCGCCTCTCCTCTTCCTTCCCTCTCTCCCACAGCTGCTGCAATAAATAAAGCGGGTAGAAAACGCGCGCGCGTTTCGCTTCAATAGTATCTCTGGAAACACTGCAAACCTGTAAACACCGCCGTTAAGTGCACCATTGAAAATCCTAGCGATGCTCCGCATCCGTCCCCTTCGGGTAGATGGTGTAATTTTTTTATGCGTTGACTGCAATATTAAGGCTGAGTTATGGTCGTGCGAAAAGCAGCAGGCGACGAGCGGCAATTCATAGAAAACGGAAAGAAGTGTACCAAGGCTTCACCGCCAAAAATATGCCACGCTTCATTTAACCGCAACTTCAGGTGTCGGTCCCTTTAATACAAACACGGTTGGTTAGTGTTGCCCAATGGTGCGTAATTGGCTAACGTTGGCTCCTGGTTTCTGATTTCGCGTAGTTATGGCTGTCTGTTGGCTAGTACTCGACAGTGTTAGCTGTCAGCTGGTTATGCTTGCTAATTTTGACTAATTGTTGGCTGACACTGCATAACTGTACGTGCAGGCTAGTGTGGACTACCACTTCATCATAATGGTTGGATGGTGGCTTGTGTTCACTAATGCCACTTGTTGTGTTCACTTGCCAAAGTTGAATGTCCGCCGCGGTGGTGTAGTGGTTAAGGTACTCGGCTGCCACCCAAAATACGCGGGTTCGATCCAGGCTGCGGCGGTCGCATTTTCGATGGAGACGGAAATGCCAGAGGCCCGTGTGCTGTGCGCTGTCAGTGCACGTTAAAGAACCCCCCAGGTGGTCGAAATTTCCGGAACCCTCCACTACGGCGTCTCTCATAATCATATCATGACAATCGATCAAATCTTGACCATATATGCACCACTTTACATCCTCATTGCTCGGTGAATTTATTTAAAATAAACATACATGCCATCATAGAATACTACTTACTAAGGCATGTGTGCATAAGCAACAATGTCTATTATACATTAAATAAACACACATTATACTGCGGACATTGAGTGGAAAACCACGGAAATGTATAGGATACGGAGCTTCTGCAGGAAGTAAATAACACTTGCTTTCATTATCCTTTATTTTCTGTGCCACTTTGTGTGAATAGTGGATGCTTGTGAAAATTGATAAATGCCATGCAGAGAATACGATCTGAGGGAAAGTCATTCAGTGAGGTGAAGAGCACAAACTCCCGAAGTGCAGCGCCCTTCGGGAGATCTGGGCTTGTCTGCTCACCGCGGGCGGTGCGTTTACACGACGGTGAAGGTTCTGTAGTTATTGTAGGGCACCGCTACCCGTATTCGCTTTAAATTTCCACGCATGGTTTTTATGTTATTTAAGATTATTGGCGGGTCCCCGTAGCTGTATAAGGAGTATCAAGACACCTCGTAAACGCTATTATGGCCATTTGGTGAAAAAACCGCCGGAGTTCCTTTTTAAAGCTCGTACGAGGGAGATGCCTTTCGCCGCGCTGTTTTTCACAAAGCACATATCACTAATAATGGCTTTCATAAATTTGAGCTAAAGATGTCATGCCTCCAGTGAAGTTATTTGAGATTGTCCGCATGACATTGCCTGTTCGTAAAAAATGTAGGACTCGCGCGATCTGAACCTATCTATTCCACCTGTTCTATGATGAAGTTCCCGTGGACACACCACGCTAGTGCTGCCGCTTCAATGCTGGCCACGTTGTCGCTGTTTTCAGCGGCTAAACATTGCACAAGCGAAGCTAGGGATATTACAATTCATTTGGGAAAGAAGGTGTAGAAAGAGTTAAGGAATCATGATGGGTGGCTTATAAACCACCGCCACCTAGGAAAAAAAACAAAACCAAAAAGGAATGCCTTCGCATCACCTCCTCTCCTTGTCAATACGTCACGAAAGTCGGATGGTGGCGGCGGAAGGGGGAGCGCTGCGTTCTTGAAACTCGGAGCGCGTTCTGCTAAGAAATTTCTCCCTGACGGAAACGCTATAGAGCGGCATTGCGTGGAGCATGCTGCGCCGTAAACGCGCTTTTCTTCGATTCTGCGTGGCTCTTCGTACACGGAATCTCAACGATGCCCGGGTGTTGTTGCGCACCGAATGATGGCAGATGACCAACTGTCCGAGTGCAGAATTTCCTATCTGACCCACCGATACGGGCAGCGTGGACCAGAGCTGTTCCTGTAGGAAGGACTCAACGAAGTACACAGTGTTAAGCATTTGTTCTTTCTGTTGTGATTCTGGATTTCCAGCTGAGTAGGCTTCCTCAGCATAGTGCACAATGTATCCGTGCGCGCGTGCACAATAGGAGGGTGTAATGTAGAATGCAGTACAAGCGTGCAAATGGGCGCAGACAACCATCTATTGTGCAAGATTGCACAATATATGGGTGTCTGCGCTTATTTTCGCACTTGTAAATTCTACATTTCCGTGTAGCTTCATATTTGTAACGCTTTCTTTTTTTTTTATTTCAGCTCTGTGACAAGCATTTCTTATCGTCGGATTACTTGAAGAAGACATCTTACACTGACGTTAAGACAGGAAAAGTGGTCGACGTCGCCCTGAAAAACATAAACAGCAGTGCAGTTCAGAGCGTGTTTCACAACTGCGCTGCCTATTTATCGCACCCGCAAATGTGCATGAGAAAAGTGCCTGATGCGAAAAGGGTGCGCTTGAAAGCCGCATCTTTGCAAAAAGGAATAATACTTTCACAGCAAACCAAAGCAGAAGAGGACGCTAAAAATGTGATTGCTAGTTTTACGTACTTGCTCAACGCCTTGCCAGGCTTTCAGAGTTTCGACTTCTGGACAGCAATTAACAAGCGCTGCAAGTTTTTAGGGGCGAAGCTCCTTAAGGCGTGGGTCGTGCGTCACCGATGTATGTAGTAGTAGTAGTAGTAGTCGTCGTAGTAGGTAGCCACCGGCGCGTGCCTGCCGGAGGGCACGCACGCGCCGAGGGCGAGCGCGTGGCTCCCCGACAAACTCGAGCCACGTGCTCCCCGGCAAACTCGACACTGCCCCGGCAAACGCGAGAGACAACGTTGGCGCAGGCAGCGTCTCCTAGCGAGTTTCTTGATTGAGAAATACCGACTGCTCGCGTTGGAGAAGCGTTCACCGGCAAAACCCATTTTATATATATATATATATATATATATATATATATATATATATATATATATATATATATATATATATATATATATATATATATATATATATATATATATATGTATACACACTGGATCTTGACTTGCAATGAAGTGCCGGTGGGAGATTTCACTTGTGCATTGTGCATAGTTGAACCGTGAGGATTCGTAGCGTGCGCGTTAACAAAATTAATCCGGAACTCGGCACGATCTACGATGCACATCCCGAGCTTCGCCCACTCATCATCATTCACTCCGAGGATATGCTGTAATTTTTTTCTTTTTGTACTTGTCACTTCATCCTGCTCCTGCAGAAGTACACTGTACCACTACCAACGTTACTATAATCTATTCTAGTAAAGTTGACCATAACAGCAGGCATGAACGTGCGTAGCGGAGAGCCGCTGCAAAACCGAAACTGTGAGCCGTCCGTGGAGGCCGACCAGGCTGACTGGCCGAACTAGCCATCGCTAGCAGAGTCGTCGTTGCGCGGCATTTGCGCATTTGTTTCTCGTTCGTCTCGCCTTTGCGGTTCGTTCTTTATTGTGCCGGTGTAAACCGCACCTTTAGGTGTCATATTTCACGCAGTAACAATTATCGCCATTTTCCCATACTGTGCATTCGGAGCCGTGTCGTCGCTTCGATCTTGTCGTGCCGTCGAGAAGGTGCAAAGACCGAAAAGCTCTCTCCGTACGGAAGTGTCGTTACCTCCAGTGAGCTTTTCATCTGGCCTGAGCAATATGTCATCGTATGACAAATCCCGTGTTTTGTGTTTTTTTCACTGTGTTTTTCGCAGTAGAAGAGGGCTGTTTCACAATAATCACAGCATGATGGTTTTATTTTTGTATACACGAGTTTCTCTTATTTGTTTGGTCATGTCAGCACTTGAGATTAGCGCTGTTAATGAAGTTTCGCGCACTTGCGCGTCACAGCGGATGTGTTGGCCTACACATAGGCTTGTTGGTCTCACGAAATAAACAGTTGGAAATCTGCGCCATTTCCTGTCTCCGTTCGTTGCTTCCCTTCTACTCGCACTGTATAACACCATTTCGACATGAACCGACTAGTCTGCAAGAAGGTTTTATTACGGTAACATACCTCACTGCTATGTTCGGAACTTTCTCAAATTTGTGTCTCCCCTCCCCAAGTGTACGGCAGTCAACCGGACTCCTGACTGGTGAACACCCCTGCCTCTTCCTTATTTCTCTCTCTCTCTGTTTCTCAAATTTGTACAGTGCATCCATGCTCTAAAATTAGTCTCACGTAGCTCTTGTAGAGAAGATGGCGGGCATGCTGAGGAAACAGCTTCGTGTTACGCCGTGAGAATCCCGACACCTTGCATGTCTTTGTGGCATATAAATCGACGTGCCTGTGCGAACACATGAATGGTGTGAGGAATATTCGCAAGTACTTATATTCGGAAACAGTCTGCAACGGAGAACCAGATGGAGTATAAGCTGTCTGTGGCGTACGCTTTCTTTTTTGTGAAACGCACGTGAACAGTTTCTTGAGCGTTTATTTGCATTTGTTATTTGCCGCACCAGTTTTCTATTTTGGCTAAATGATTTTGTTAAATAACGGTATCAGTAACGACTATAATTTCCCTACATATTATTTGATCATCAGCAAACATTTTGGTGGAAGAAGCGATGGTGTCGGAAAGGTCACTAATGAATATTAAAAATATTATTGGGCCTAACACTGAGCCCTGAGGGACACCAGATGTGACGCTAGCCACACCAGATTCTGCGCCATTTACCACCACAAACTGAGAACGCAAGGGCGACTATTCCTGAATTCATGTAATTACCTGTTCAACTGATATTAAATGACGTAACTTACACAGAAACAATTTTTGTGATCTACAAGGTCGAAGGCTTTCCTGAAATCTACCAATATTGAGTCGACACAGGAAGAACCATCCATACAAACGTCATGAACGAACCTGTTAACTGGGTTGTACTGAAAAGCCCTTGTCTGAAACCATGCTGTTTTAGATTAAGAAGGTTTAAGAAGGCTTAAGAAGGTTCTACATGACAAAAAATGATGTAGAAGAGGGAATAAGTGTCTTGGTTGCCGTCCTGACGAAGATAAGTCCACTTGTCGAAACCTTGGCTCCAGCGACCTTCCCTGTTCTCAATCGTTTTTAGCGATTTGTTGATCGATTCAAGCCTCCATCTTCCCCCGAGCTTCTTTTCTAGTTTGGCATGCATAAAATAGCAATACGTGAATGAGCAATACATGAAAAAAAAGGGGGCGAGGAGGATAGTGCCATGAAATTACATGCATGCTGCATGATTAGGATCACAGTAAATGTATGTGCCAAATATATACTGCCAAATCGCAGGTGTGTAAAATGTGTTAATTGATTTTTTAATGTTCTACACAAGTTCACATACTCAGAACAGCCAGAAGAGTGGATAGGAGTTCAGCTGAAATTTAACTAAACTGGCAGGGCACTGCGTGTGTTTTTGTGCTAGCATCTTAGAAAGGTTGATGACTGAGTTTTTTTTTTTTTTGCATTCTTGCAAATTACCTTAAGGAGCACTGAATGACAGAGCAAAGAAAGATACACTGTGCCTGTGTGTTATCTGTATTCATCTCGTTGTTTAACATTCCTAAGAATAAGTTACAAGAACCGAGAGCTAGCTGTGAGTGCAGAACACAACCCTGACGTCTATTTTTTTCAATATATTTATTTAGTGCAACACCTCATGTCCATGCTCAGCAAAGGCTCTTCTCATAGAAAGCTACAAAGAGACTTCTTGTCGTTAAAGCCAATGAGGGTACCAGAAAGCCAACTTGCAGTGGTCTTTCCACTTGGCACATGAAAGTGTTTGTCATTCTGCGAAAGTTTGTACAGGTTCAGCCTGATTCAACTAATTTGTAGCTAAAAGAAACTTTTATGTGCTAAATGTTCCTGGTAACAACCTACTCAATTAATCGCAAGATGACGAGCAGTTTCACATGCCAGGTGGACAGGATGCAGCAAACCAACTTTCAAGTTCCCTGTTGACGTCAATTGCGGTATGTCCGTTTTCACTGTTGGAAAACAGTGTGAAGGAAGTAGCAAAAAAACCTCATTCTCCCACACCGGTCGGATAGACTAGGCAAGGTTGCTGGGAAAAACGGAGCCAGAGTTTTGATATATGTGCACATGAAATCTCTCGGCCCTTTGCCATATTATAAGCGGTGGTCACTGCAGTGGAAACGGGAAAAGAAACACAAGCAGTGCTTTGTTTAATGTACAGTGCTCAGTAATTGAAACGCGCTACTTGGACCGTGCAACGGCCAGTGCATTTAGGGCTGCTGGAGTGCCTGAGTGATCACAGAAGGATAAAATAGAAGCACGGTGCTTCAGAAAATCTCTCTCTTTCACTGAGTATGACAACGAACCAGCTCGGTGTTTCCAGATTAAAGCGATGACGCATAAAGCACCGGCAGCCATGCTCTCCGAGTACTGCGCTTCATTCGCTTAGCAATGTACATGCATAGCTGTTTAAAATATTCCATTTGCATGTTGCTGCTATCGAATAAACCAAGCGCATTTCTGCATCTAAATAAAAAAAAAACACCAAGCAGACTATTGAGATACTGATTGTTCAAACAAGCACACATACTCACTTAAAGGCTCGTTTCTCATTCAGTTGTCTGAACACTAAAAACATAGTTCCCAAGCAATTTTATGAAGACTATTTATAGAGATTATGTGCTTGTGAGTTAAGTGAGGTTTTTCACATCAACCAACACAGTGACTCGTGTGGATGATGCCAACCATATGTCTGGCGAGGAGTAAAACTGGCATGGAATGCATGACAATCTGCCGACATTTAGCTTGAAGCGATTGCTTTTTCGTGCTGCCTTTTGTCTATTTTGTGTGCTTTGCTCACATCAGTACGCAGGCCGATCCGCTCCTATTTAACTTGAGCCAATATTTTAAAAATGAAAGATGCATCAGAAGCGAATGGGACCAAACGCATACTGTTCGCACTTGTTTACAGCTACTCAGGTGCTTTTCATTTTTATTTTTATTTTTATTTATTGCTTAATTGCATTTTCTATGTTTAGCTTTTTATTTATTGGCTGGAGAACCTAAGTATGATATACAAAGTTGTAGAGCACCTTGAGAAACCACCGACTGAATTGTTTTCATTGCGATATGTTTCACGTAGTGATCTGCTCCGCGTTGTTAAGGAAACGCGCAAAATATGAAAAAAAGAAAAACCACCTGACGGCACGTTTTGCGCACTGCTACCGTGCTGCTCTCAGCGAATGAAGAGAATCCTGATCACGTGATCCATTATATTTCTTACTGCTCATTCTGTGACACTACTGTCACGCGATAGTGCTGTATTATTATGTAACAGAAAGGTCATATTTCTCTTGTTCGGCTCATTATATTTGCATTTTGCGGTTCAATAGACATGTGTTGTCTACTAATGCAGTTTTAATAGCTATTTGTCCTGCATAAATCCTTAAAGATGCCACTGTATCTCCTCATTGTAGCTCTATGTAGCCCCTACCTTGTTCCTCGTCACTCTGATGCATGTCAGTGTTAGGCTCACTTAATTACCTTCTATTGAGTACAGAAATCAACATTGACGTTTCTTTATTTATTCCGGAAATTACTACCACTGTTTTTTCTATTCCCTGCTGCGCTACGATTTCCTAAGTATTAGTTTGTATCTGACCCTCAAGTATCCTTTAGCTACAAGTCCGACAAGTGTTTGTAATCTGCATACATAATATCAAATAAGCGTTTTGATTTGATTTGATTTGATTTGATTTGATTTGAAGCGTGCAGTCGTTGAACAAGGCCGCTTGCAGCGTGACTGATTGGATGCCGTGTCTGCTCGCCAGTGTTCGGCAAGCAGCATGCATTTTCGCAGTTATCCGACCAAGCAAAGAGGCCCAGAGGCCGGCGGCCATCACAACACATTGCCGCTGCATCGTGGCCATACTCATGCTGCAGACGACTGCGGCATGTGATGGCCACGGTTAAGCAGCAGAGGGTTGTGCTCACTCTGTTGTGCTCACTCTGCTCATGAATTGCACGCTTGAGAGTAGCACTATAGCAGTGTTCAAGGGTCATAACGCTCCGTCACCTTTTTTTTTTTCATATTTACAACCGCTTGCCTTCTTTAATGCGCGGAAAAAATGACGTGAGACGTA
Organism: Hyalomma asiaticum; assembly: GCA_013339685.2. Classification (NCBI taxonomy): domain Eukaryota; kingdom Metazoa; phylum Arthropoda; class Arachnida; order Ixodida; family Ixodidae; genus Hyalomma; species Hyalomma asiaticum. Next base: position 31,718 of record JABSTT010002643.1, on the reverse strand, counting down.
TCGTAATGAACGCAACACAGTCGATCGTTTCTGAAGATGCTCTACATCTTTGCAAATCATACTTTGGGTCTTCAGTCATTTGTAATAAAGCAGTCAGATAGTTAAATATAAGTATTTACTTAATTAAGAAAAAATATAAACAGCCTGAGTGACTACAGATGAATTCGATCGGAATGCGCTTGGCTCCATTCGATTCCCCGATGCGCTTTTCATTTTCAAAATCTTTGCTCATGTTACGTGTGACATACTGCATATTAGAGGTACTTTTTCGCAAACCTTTGCAATAGTACTATTACACTAAAATAGCACTAAGTTTTGACATTTTCCCGGTATAGTTATCAAGGTGACCAGCACACACGCACGTGTAAATTTGCGGCGAATGCTATTTGAATCAAACAAAAGAAATCCTGTCCGCAGTTTCAACCAGACCCGCTGTAGCTGCTTTCCGAAACGAAACCAACCGCTTATGTGTTAAGTGCATATCTGTACGTCCTAGTCGTACAAACTGCGCCAACCACCTGCAGAAAAGTATGTATAGGCGCAGATAAGTATACTGTATGTCGGTCGCACCAGACAAAGTGTTTGAAGTGGCACATAATGCACAAACGCGCGAGCGGATTATCCAATGGTGCGCGAATGTGTGAATGCTTCGAATTTTCACCAAATATTGCTTTTTTAGATGCGGAGCATCTCTTGCTCGCGGGTATGTCACGCGTCAACCGGCGTCCGCACTCACACTACGCATGCGCGACTCTCCTCTCCCTCCCTCTCTCCAACAGCTGCTGCAATAAATAAAGCGGGTAGAGAGCGCGCTCGCGCGGCGTCCGTCCACACTCACACTACGCATGCGCGACTCTCCTCTCCCTTCCCTCTATCCAACAGCGGCTGCAATATATAAAGCGGGTAGAGACGCGCACGCTCTTCGCTTCAGTAGTATCTCCTCATGCTCCAATGAAAGAAGTTGGTGGTGTTGTGTGATGAAAGCAACCACACTGCAAACCTGTAAACACCGCCGTTAAATGCACCGTTGAAACTCCCAGCGATGCTCCGCATCACCCCATGGTCCCCTTCGGGGAGATGCATGGTGTAATTTTTTCAATATTCGTATTCAAATTGAAAAAAAAATGCGGTATTCGGAATTCCGGAATATTTGAGCTGATTAGAGTATGCCGAGAATATTAACATGCGATACATATTAACATGCGATGCGTTTCTTTCTTTGTGCAAGAGCACAAAGAAAGAAACGGGGCAGCTGCGCCCTATCGGTGGGAAGACTGAGGAAACAGAAGAGCCGCTGTCCTATCACCTTCTCAATTCCCTCCTCTTCACGCTCACGTGACTCGTCCTCAACCTGACTTCCTATCGTTCTTTTTTGCAACACTGTGGTATACACGTCTATGCTATGCTTTACCCCCTCCCCTACCTCGCCACGGTGGTCTAGTGGCTATGGTACTCATCTGCTGATCCGAAGGTCGCGGGAGCGAATCCTGGCTGCGGCGGCTGCAGTTCGACGGAGGCGAAATGTTCAGCCCCGTGTACTGTACGTTGTCAGTGCACGTTAAAGAATCTTAGGTGGTCGGAATTTCCGGAGTCCTCCACTGCGGCGTCTCTTAATCATATCGTGGTTTCGGGACGTAAAACCCCAGAAATCAATTGCGGTAGGCAAGCCTACGCGCCAGCCATGAGGGGCCTGCCATGAGGAGCCGTATCTTCGTGCAGGAGCTCTTCGGTGTGCATTGCACCGGCCTGAGCATAATGGAACAACTAATATCCCTTCGTGACAGCCTTTAGCGTTTGTTACCACTCGCCTTTTGCTTGCTACTTTATATCAAAGCAGTTCCAACACGACAGGCTAGTTTAGGCAGTGTGCTCTGATAATATATTTCGTGCTGATAATGTGTTAGGGTATTTTCTAAGGAAAATAATTATGCGTTAAGAGAAATACTGATGTTCAAGGCGCATTTGTGTTTTCATGTTCGATATTCGAGGCTAGACATTCGTATTCGATTTTTATTCGGAAATTTTGGTATCCAAGCATCCCTGTATTATTATCCTATGCGAACTACTATACGACGTTGCCGTTTACTCTGAGAAGTGGGGCTGTCTTCGTGGCCGTGACAAGTATGGCAGGCTCGTAACGCACTGTGCCGTTTATATTGAATAGAGGTGCGCACGACTGCTATTATAGTAAACTTGGAGCAGTTTCGCACCACCGTATAGTCTAACGTTGCGGCATAATTGTGGTACGGAAGCGAGCATAATATAAGGACTTGCCGTGAAGGCGACGAACCCATAACGATTTCCACAGTTTAAAAACACGCAGCGGAAAATAGCAGCTGTGCGTCCCGCAGCGCAATCGTAACATCATTTGCCAATTAATGGAAGCACTTTTCAGACCGAAAGTAGCAGTTTCGCATAGTCTTCGACCGTTGTTTCTGAGCAAAATCGATGTTCTATACCAGGCACTGTATATTCAGCGTAATCAATACTGGACAGCCTCTACGACGACGTCGCTCGCCAAGGTCGGCGCAGTTTCCATTTTAGAACTGAAGAGACCGCGTGGTCGAGGTCACTCGCCATGTTTATAGCTTGGAAAATCGAAGACAGGCGACGACAGTTGTAACTTCCACAGCCGAATAAATCGATTTTGTCTTTTTATAAAAGATTTTTTATTGTTGTTGTCGTCGTCGTCGTCGTCGTCGTTGTTGTTGTTGTTGTTGTTGTTGTAGAAGGAGGAGCAAACAATGGAAAGGCAGGGAGGCCAGCTGGAAGAGAAAACTCTGGTTTTATACCCTAGGCTTAGGGAAATGGAAAATGGGAATGCAAGGCAGAAAGAATATGCACAATTAACAAAGAAGTAAGCATCACTGGTGAGGGAGAAATCTGACAACTGCATGCCCGCTTGCCTTTCAGGAAGAAGGGAATTAAACTGGGAAAAAATAACGCGATCGCTAGCTGCAGCGGCAAAAGTAATGTAGAAGCAGACTAGACGTGCCTGCAGCTCATGATCACAGTAATGTAGGCGCAGGAACAACACACGCAGTGAGACGAGGAGACAGTCACTGTGAGTGTTGTTCCTGCGCCTACATTACTGTGATCATGAACATGCACCATCTAGCCCAGTATCAAGTTTTGTTAAAGCCTGCAGCTCCATGCATCAAAGTATCCTATATGCCATTGTCGACACATTCCGCATCAACAGATTAGCCATCTTCGATACCCCAACGTCCTTCACAAAATTTACAATAACAGCGAAACCTGTTTAGCAAATCGTTCCCTGTCCGGCGGACCAAGAAAATATCATTATTAGTTCTGGTCCCCAAGAGCGCGCTTGCACAATGCCTAATGTGCGACGTTCGCACGCGCGCTTCTTCTCTTGGGCTAATGCCCTCAGCTCACTACTACACTGGCAAAACTGCGGCTGGCGGCCGCAAGCAGAAGAAAAAGAAGACAGACAGTGCGTGTCGATTTGTCCGGTGGACAACGTCTCGCAAAGCTATTCCTTGGTGCATAGCTTCTCGCCACGAGGACATGCATCCTCTCATGGCGCTATGCACAAACGCATAGTGTACATAACCAGTACAGCGTAATTGCCTAATTGACAAACTAATTAGCCTAATTAACCAAATTAACATGTTTCCGCCAAACGTGCCAGCCAAACCGTGCTGCCTGCGTGTACACCGCCTCCGATCACGCCACCTCCAGCTGTAGACAGTCGGAGAGTGCCGCGCCATCTGCTTGGTACCGCGCACCAATATACGTGCTCGTTACCATATCACACCACCATCACGTGATATTCTGCAGTTATAAAAGCTAGTGTACAGCTCGCGCCTAACCATACGCAGCCAGTAGCCGCCCGAAACTAAATCGCTATGCCGAGGAAGAAGCATTATTCCTGCAACGAGGTTGAACTTGCAAGTTCAACCTCGTTACACGAATAAATAAGCATGACACCAATTGCCGAAATTTATATCCTGTTCTCCATATTCCACTATCTGCACTACATTCTTTATCCGCTATGTCCTGCATCGTCGTTATACGATGCAAGATAGATAGATAGATAGATAGATAGATAGATAGATAGATAGATAGATAGATAGATAGATAGATAGATAGATAGATAGATAGATAGATAGATAGATACCTATCAAGAAAAAGATCAGCGCTGGAATCTGCCGCTTCAATAAAATAACTTTCTGCGTTTTATTGACCCCGAAGTGAGAACGAAATTTCCACGAACACTTTTCTGCACTCAGAAACATAGCACCATTGTCCTCGACTGAACATGGCGTACACGGATAATTATCTATACCCTATAGGGTGTACCACTAACCCCCATTGCGATAATTCTGTCGGCGTATAAACAGCGGGGCACGTATTACCAACTTGAGTACCCTGCGTACCGCGACGAGATTTATTTATTTATTTATTTATTTATTTATTTATTTATTTATTTATTTATTTATTTATTTATTTATTTATTTATTTATTGTGCTACAGACGGGCATTATTTCTCTATCAGTTAACCTTACGCAACATATTATAGGTCCCGTACCCGGCACTTCACAAAAACATGGTGCTTTGGATTTATTGTTTAATTACCTCTAAAAAATTGGCCCATTTGAAATCTTTATAGATTGACATTTTCATGCAGAGAAGCCTGTCCTTCCCCGCCATCTCACCTTTATACGTTACAGTCAGGTTTATCTGTCCTGTTCATGTTAATTTTTATTCTCCTTAGTTCTTGTTCTCCATAGAACAACTATGGGCCGTCCAGAGAGCCGAGGAAGCCGCCCGAGCCCAAGGGCCCGCGGCCGATGCCTAGGCCGGGGTTCAAGCCCGCCCCGATCTATCATCGCTGGACTCTTAAATAAAGTTGTTTGTCTTTCTTTCCACTTTCCTCTGGAAGCTTTTCATCCCCTTCCCCAAGCATGCCAGCGGTTATGCACACGCCGGCAAAATTCTGTTTTGCCAATTAACACCTTCTCTTAGACAGGTGAATATAACGTGAAGCCAACTGGCTCAGATTTCGACCATTTTTGCATCCAACCATGTGATTCATGCGCCCGAGTTATAACGTCCGAGAACGTAACCCGGTTCAAGCGCTGCGTCACTTTGCGACATTGTTTACCATCCATGGTGTTTCCTTGTAGCGTCACTGTTGAGGTCTCCTTGACTGTGCTCAGTAGAAAAAGAAAAAAAGAAGCATGTGCTGCATGTTTTCGCAGTAATGTACTTTGACCCCCGTCGGTATCCCACTATACCACTGCTGCTCCGCTACACCCTGCATGGAAGGTTTCACTGCTGCCTAAATTTGTCTGATGCAAGAGCTCTCCACCTTCAACGCTAAATTTGCAGGAAATTGCGGTTCTTGTAAGTTTTCCCGTAATTCTTGTAAAGTGTGGCTATATCTAGCATCCTGTGTGCTTGTTCAGTCCAAAGTGCCCCTATAACAAGTTTTACGTACCTGTACGTTGCAGGTATAAGAGGGGGGTCTCTGTTGCACGTTAAGCGTCTTTAGCTCTGGCCCCTTTTCCTTTATTATTATTATTCAGCCGTATTACTTTTTCGAAGGTGAAATCAACCTACAATTCCAATCATCGTTCATGTCAGCTTCGCTGTTTAAGACATGTGGACACGTTGCGGCGGACGGATTCGAGATCGTCCGCTCGGTTTGTCCATGTGTTCCTTCTGTGATTCCCCTTGGGGGTCTTCGATTGTTGTACGCCTCCCGCTTCCGCACGTGTAGAGCGAGTTCATTTCGGGAACTGTCTTCTTCATCCGCGCGACGCGCCACACAAGCACAGCTGCCGGCTCATCTCTCACCCTCTCTGAGCATAACAATCACAGGGCCCGGATGTGGCGCCCATGTGCGAGAAGCTACCGGCTCGCGAGGCGAGTGAGCCCCCCGCTCTCAGACGGTCCACCCCGACCTCCCTTAATTTTTTTGTTATACTTCTCCCGTGCGTCCGGGCGGCGCGTGTTGTTCCCCTGCAGTCGCTTTGTTTAGCAGATAGGGGGCCGCCCTTGTGCAGCATCAATGCCGCCATCTCAACGCCGCGCTCGCACACGCTTATCTTGGCCGCTGCCGAAAGGCAACGACACGAAAGCCGCTGCGGAAACTGGTTTAACGCTGTACAGGTGGTGAAGAATAGACCGTGCGCTCGCTCGCATCCCGCGAGATTCGATCGTAATTACGCGATTACACCGGGCGAGGAGGGAGGCCGATACAACTGCCGCACTACGAGCCGTCGATTACCGGAGCCGCCGCGTCTGCCGCGCCGCCAAAGGGAAGGCCCCCGCGAGCCCTGTCGTGGAATGCCGACCATGCCACGCATGCATGCGCGGCTTTCGGTCGCCCGGCCGGAGACGCCGTCCCGCAGGTTCGGCTGCGACGCCCGGCGTGCTTCGAGGCTCGGCTGCGGTGCATCGCGCCCAGTTCGTCTGGCCGATATGTCTCCTGTAATGCAATGCAGCGTCCTTTATGTCCCGTAACTGCAATGTCCGCTCATCGCGCGGGGCCACTCCCCGCGTCTCGTGTCTACCAGATTCGACGCGCGCACCACCGCGCCAGTAGAAGGGCGTCCGTGCATCGGAGCACACTTCTTTTATATGCCATAAATATGAATAAGTGCCACGTTTTTAGTGCACGACAGCATGGCCGCCAGCGATAAAGATCGGGGCAGTTAAGATGTCTGCCACCCTAGTAGGCGGCCTGTGTCCGCTTCATGCTCGAGACAACCAGACGAGGTCGTGACTAGGTGTACGCAAACGGCACTCCGTGTGCAGTAGCTGAAGATTTGCCGGTGGTTCCTTTATCAACCGAGCGGCGTTTAACATCGAGTTTTAATAACCGAACTATATTTCTTTCTCGTCGCTCGAGGGAAGGCGGGCAAGCGGCTCGACAAACTTCCTCCAAACTTGTGGCAGACGTGCAGACGCGGAAAAGTTTGATCAGAAGACGCATTCTCCAGTTATCATCAGCACTTCGGAATACGAGCTAGTCTACGTATACCACTCGGCCTCTTGTTCTTTCGGCCTTATATCGGCCGCAGAAAAATTGGACCGCGCTTGGAGCGCCTGTTATAGGACGACGGGGTAGCGTTATTTTCTTGGCATTGTCGCCGTCTTCGATGTCGTAAATACATCAGATGCCATGCCACGTTGAGAACTTGAATGACTCGTGTCCCATTACACAGCGTAACTATAAGCACTCAACCGAATATATCGGTTCGGGATCAAAACACAGATGCGCCTTAAGTAATAATAACATATTTAAGAAATAATAATGTTGAAAAAATAAGCTAATAAGCTACCAGCGCGAGATATATTAAACGCGAAGCATTTCCTGGCGAACTTGCCGTATCCATTCGTCCGTCCGTTCATCTATCTATCTATCTATCTATCTATCTATCTATCTATCTAGCCGCCTACGTCACGGTGCTCTCCTGACAGTCTCTTTCACTACGTGCATATCCAGATTGGAGAAGATGGGTATCAGCGTATGGCGAACATGAATGATTGATCTAGACATCGCTAAAATGATTCAGTACTCGTCACGTACGTCGAGGATTAACGACAATAAACATAGATGGTGAGAGATACCTGTAGTGGAGAGGGGCTCCAGATTAGTTTTGAGCAACTATTGTTTTCTTGTTTATTGTTCTTCTTTCTTTTTTCCCCTTTAAGTATGCACCCAAAGCCGGGCATACAAGCGCTTTCACTTTTTGCCCCTATCAAACTGCAGTCATCGCGTCCTCTTACTGAGCAGTGGAACGCTACAGACACTCAATCACTGTGGCTCGCCAAGCTGGATTGCACTGACAGACGACGGAATGTAATCAGAATGGTGATCGAGCATGTGCCTAGCACTCGTACACCGGTGCAAATCAATAGGAAAGTTAATGGCTGGTTGGGTTTTTAGAAGCAACCATATTAGTACAAGAGACAGTAATAATAAATCGTGCGGTTTTACATGGCGAACGAACGACGTGATTATGAGTACGCCGTAGTGGAGGACACCGAAAATTTCGATCGCCTTGGGTTCTTTAACGTGCACAGAAATCGCCCGGTGTACGGGCCTCTGTTCCGCCTACGCTGAAAATACGACCGCCGCGGCCGGGATCGAACAGGCGTCTTTCAGGTCAGCAGCCGAGCCTTGAGCAAGCACCGTAACTCCTGTACCACGCCGGCGGCAATCGAGCATATACACAATGAGGGCAAAGAACGTACGAAATAAGTTCGCATCTTAAATGCGAAGCATTTCTTAGCGAAATTCGGCGACTTTCTATCTATCTATCTATCTATCTATCTATCTATCTATCTATCTATCTATCTATCTATCTATCTATCTATCTATCTATCTATCTATCTATCTATCTATCTAGCCGCCTACGACTTTGTGCTCTCCCGGCCGTTTCTTAACGGGATGTATACGAAAACTGGTATGGCGCTACATGACTGCATGATGAACATAAATGACAGGTCATAATATGAACATCATGGCATGCATGTCATGAGCGCATGATTTACATGCCACGGTCTCGGTGCTCGCCTGGCCGTTTCGTTAATGGGATGCATACGAAAATTGGTATGGCACAACATGACTGCATGACGAACATAAATGACAGGCCATAACATGAAAATGATGACATGAAAGGCATGGTTTACATGCCACAGTCTTGCTGCTCTTGCGGCCGTTTCGTTAACTTCATATGTACCAAAATCGGTATAGCGAGACAAAGCAGATCCATTTTACGTTCCTGATGCGTGCTTCGCATTTCCTTGATTCTCACGGCACGTGGGATCTGCCATTTTTTCTTCATCAAGTTTTTAGTATCATTCACGATCTTTCCACATCCGCCGTCATGGCTGAATATATGACCACCAAAGCTTCAAGTACCATTTTGTCAACTTCGATCGTCACCACACTATACAGTTTTGTCTAACGCAGGACGATGCTTCTGTCAGCAATTCACAATTGTCTGTTTTGCGCCAGCTACTTCTACCTGATTGCACCCTGCAAATTTTCTCGTTTCCTTGCATCACATACGTATCGTTGAAATCCGCTACTTCATCTCGTTTTCTTTGGAACCTGTTCTGTAATTCTGAAGGAATACAGGTACCATGTTCTCTGCATTAAATGAAGCTGAACTTATGCCTCTTAATTTTGAAGTTGAATTTTATTGTGCTACAGCGTTACACTGTTAACATTTTTACAGTCATGCATGAAATAAAGATGCGATGTGGTGTGGAATGTGGTAAAAATTAGCTGCGGTATAAACGGAGCTTGACTAGCTCCACATCCCAGCAATACAAGGCAGAGAAAGTGACGGCATTCGTAAAATCACCTAAACAAGTCAACAGACGCATAAATAAATAGTTAAATTGGCACAATACGAAATGTCATCGCATACAAAAAGAAAATGCAGACAGCATTCCATTCCTTGAAGAAATACAAAAACACACATCCCGCCGCGAAAGAAGGAGCAATCGCTCTAATGAAAAATTGAATTTATTGAGTGTGCGCGGGAGGGAATATCTGAGCATTCGGGGACGGACCATAGTTTGTTCTGCATCGAGGAACCTTCCAATAATCACTATTTCTAGTAGGTCGAGACGAGGTGCTGCGCTCCAAGCATGCTATGGAGCTAAGATTGGTATTTGCTTTCTTAATTTCAGTTTTTGAATACGCTGATAAACAATGGTCGTACATGTTGTCAAATCTAAACACCTTAAATTTATTGAATAAAGACAAGGTATGTGGGTTATATATACTCGGCATTGGCAGCAGAACGTAATGCATTTTTTTTTTAACTGCGAGTAATTTCTGCCTAGACTGCAAGGTGCCAGTACCCCACAGCAAAAGAGAAAACCGGCTACCCCCGGTTTCCCTGATTATCACCACTTCCGTACGATCTCGTAACGTTACGCCTTCTATCTTTCGCTGTGGCGATCCTTTATCTTGAGGCGGCGCAAGAAATATGTTTTTCTTTTTATTCGCACAGGAGCAAGGAAACACGTATAAAGTATTTCAATTTGATCGCCAGCATCCGTCGCCCAGCATCCGAAAGCTAAAGTCCCCAGATTTCACGCTTCTTAAACGGGAAAAATATCTAGGGACTTTACCGCAAGCCAGCCCATCGCAACGGACACAGTCGCCACGCGGGACACGCGGTGCACGCGGTAAAGCAGCAGCGTAAAGATCGTCGGCATCGCTGTCGGAGTCGCTGGAGGACAATGAGATAATCGTTGTTTGCATGCGCCACGCGCCGCTGACAGCGGCCGACAGAAGCCGCCACCACGAGATCAATCCCGAAAGCGGGTTTTTGAGGCAGCCGTACAGATATTCATTGCGTTGCGAAGCATGAGTACAGCCTTTTTTCTTTTTTTAATGCTAAACATTTATGGCTCGCATAAATTGTGGTGCGTATCACAAAACTATCATCATCATTAGTGCAGGTCCCCAAGAGCGCACGTGCATTCCTGTGCAATTTCCCAGCGGCGTTCGCATGCGCGCTCCTTTCTTCGCTTGCTCACGTGACCTCGGCCCACTATACTGCATTGGAAAAAAACTGCGGCTGGAGGGCGCACGTGTTGCACGTGCGAGCAGTGTTGCACGCTCCAAACATGCAGCGGACTACGTTGAAGAGGCTCTCTCGCTTAGCTTCTGTCCACCACCTTGTGGTGCTGATGCTATCTCTTGAATTAGTAACTCGAAGGACCTTACGTCGTGCCATTCGCGTCCTATATTTAGGGCTAGCCGCTACTGGGTAAACCCCGATGTTAACCGGTCTTTAGATAAGTATAGGTATAGAGTATAAGTATAAAACCTCAAAGCGAACAACCCTACTTATACATTCCACTTCAACTGCGGTTATCCGCAACTCTCTATTGGAAAGCAGAATATTCGTTTGTGAGCACCAATCAGCAATAATCGGCTTTTTCTGCGGTGTCGTTGCAAGCGCCCGAATAATGATAAAGAAGGAGGTAGCAGGACGGCGCTCTAGCTCATCAATACCACAGTCGCCATATGGGGTGAGCACATTTGCATGTCGCAAACGGCACTTTATGTTCAACCTTTCATTTATGTTTATAGAGAATATTAAATGTATAAAAATGCACATCCATAAATACACATTGCACTTCCATAAAAACATTTTCGCTTGCTTTCTTTGCCTTCGCTCTCTGTTCAGTATACTTAGTTGTAACATAAATTGTAGCATTAAAAAAAAAACATAAAGGTAGACTTATATACGTCTACGTCTTGGGGTCATGCGAGGGCAGCAAAGTTATAGTTACAGTGCACAGATAACCTTGAAAGCAAATGACTGCAAGCTGCATATAGCAACAAAAATCAGTGTATGATTGAAATTGTAATCTTCGCGCAAATTCCACTTAGAGATATACTACCGCAGCTCTATTGTACAGCCCTACTTAGTTCCAGTATATAAACTGGATTACTGTAGGGAGCGTCGCGACGCTTCCAGCAAATTCTAGGCAGTGCTCGAGGTGGAGTGGGCCGGCGATAAGCGCTGACATCGAGCTGATAGCAGGGGCCCTGGCTCCGCTCCAGGAGGAGTAAGAAAAACAGCGGCTCGCCTGCCGATGGCAACAAAACAAACGCGGTGGCACCGGAAGCATTTCACTTTTGTGGCAAGTTCAATAATGACTATATTCATATTTAGCAGGTTCAGTCATAACGCGCGAAGCTCTTACTGCTGAACTGGAGTAAAAGCTGAAGAAGAAAAGAATAAGTTTACATTCTGGGGCATTACGTGCCAAAATTATTTCGTTATGTCATAGGACGAAGTGGGACCATTAGGAATTATTTGGACTGGTTATATAGGGCCCGTTATGGTACGAAAAATGAAGCGTATAACACACGATCAATGCCTGCATTCCGTCCCCCAGTCACAGGCTTCCTTTTCCATTGGGTTCCGCTCCAGTCTCACTGTACATGCTTACTCGTACGAATTCTCCATTATCATCCCGGGCAAATTAATATTTTGAAACGCTTTGCGTTTGATTAATTCCCGGGGCTTTACGTCTTAAAACCACCATTGATTATGACAGACGCGGTAGTGGAGGACTCCGGAAATTTCGACCACCTGGGGTTCTTTAACGTGCACTGACATCGCACAGTACATGTGCCTCAACATTTCGCCGCCATCGACATGCAGCAGCCGCGGCCGGGATTCGATCCCGCGACACTCGGATCTGCAGCCGAGTGCCATAACCACTAGACCACCGTGGCGGGGCGAAACGTTTTGGACGTGATAGACGAGTATGGAGGGCGCGCAGTGCAAGGATAAACGAGTTGAGAAGTGCTGTTAAGCACTCAAACTCAGCTCCATCTGGCCTGCAATAGGGTTGTAGATTAACCGTGAAGAAAAGGTTGCGTATTTTATAAATTTTCATTTTCTCACCTTGTGGTCTGACTCCCGAAAACGGCGACTCGAGAGAGAAAAAGCTGCGAGGCAGAATGCAGGTGCCCAGAGCTTTGTCATGTCCGTTAACATCTAAAGTAACGACGCTTCGATCGCTACTTTTCTCATTCTTTACGTATGTGAGTTGTGTCGTATGTAGCTTGTATCATGGTGGTATAGCGAACCTAACCAAGCTTACCTTGAAGATCTTTTTACGGCGAAGCTGTCTAGCTATCTATGGCTAAAATCTTAAGGAAATGGAAGGGGAGGGGGGGGGGGTGTTCGAGATGTTAACAAAACAAACAGTCACGCGCGCCTATCCCGAAGGCAGTGCGAAACCACGTGAGGTGCAGAAACTTCATGCCCTGCGCGGTGTGTGTTTGTGTTTGTGTGCGTGCGTGCGTTTCGTCCCTAAGCAAAAATTGTGGGCCGATCCCGGATGTGTGCACACGCTAGTCCGTGACGTTGCATGAGGGACCGTCAGCGATAAAACGTAATAGTCTCTATCAAACGCTGCATATAATTCTCCCTTGACATACCACCCATTTTCCTAACGATGTCATCAGTTGCTTTTTGGGTGCGGTATGGGTAAGACCTGTGTCACTTAAAGTGTTACAATGAATTGGATGTCCCAGCAACAACGTGCAAGAGATCGTGCATTGATATTACATTTAACAAGAGCGTGTAGAATCGATGTGCACCCAACTACAGTTTACTGTAGCGACCATAAGGTAATGAAAAATATGGTGACCAAATAAATGCAGTTAAAAAGACAAGACAGAAGTAACAACGAAGTCATGTGTTGTGTCATTTCAACCAATTTAATGTAACCACCAAGCTTTACAACATCACATCTAATGAAACAAGCTTCGCTGCTCTTCCATCTTCTAATAGTTGAAGGTTCTCTTTTTTTTTTTTTTCAATTTTTGTGGAATGATTTATCCACGTGGTCTGGCCTGTGCTCATGTAGACGAGGAATTAGGGAGGATTCAAAATTCACGCACTGGGCATCATGGCCACCGTGCTTCATGTAAGGTGGACTCGGGTAGCTCTCGACTACGATATATTTCTTAAGCATACTGACGGTCAGCGCTAAACACGAGGACAAAGTGAAGGAACGATACAAACCACAGCGCTGCCTCACAACTAACTTTTATTAGGCAATACACGTATATTAAAAGCACTGACAAAACCCACGTGATACCGTGACGAAGACGGAAAAGTGTGCAACAAGACATAATAAACCTGATTAGAACCAATCCAACATAATCTGAGCGATAAAACGATTCAGAAATTAAATTTCTTTGTCATGCAGGGCTATTGATGGCATGCTGACGCATCGAGAACCGTTTTTATTGATGTGATACGCTTCGACAACTTCTCTCGTTACTTGATCCGCTATGTGTGAACAGACATTTTGTATCAGTAAAGATAGGGGTACAGTCGTAGTTTAAACAGTGCCTAGCCATGTGCGCGTACTCATTCCCTTTCAGAGAGCGTTTCTGTTCAGCCAATCTTATGTTCAAACACCGGCCTGTTTGGCCAATATACTTCTTACCCAAAGTTTTTAGCCTCGTACTTTTTGAGCACCCGTCTACGTCTGTTCTCTCCGTGTTCACTTGCTCACTGCGTACCTCGGGCGGGAACTGCATCTGCTCTTTGCGCGAAGGCCGCCATCATTTTGGTACGCCTCCGCCCGGTCCATCCATAAATAGGCGCACTTTCTATCGAGTTCCAAGGCATGGTCGATTTACTAACCCCGGGTCACTGTCAGAGGCTCCACCTGTCTCGTCCCAACCGGAGTTGCAAGGTAATAACAGCCAGATTCGGTGACTCTATGCGCGCTAATTTCATGTACCGCCTGCCATAAGGGTGTATGCCATTTGCATGCAGTCCCTTCAGGCGGTCCCCGCGAGAGAGGTGTGTCCTTTCTGTGGCAGTAGGGAGGGCATGGTTCACGTCTTCTCTCATGCAATGCGTGCTTCCAGCAGTCCCCCATGAACGCATAACTAGTTTATTAGATGTCCCTGGAGTTCATTTCCGAACAGTCCGTCTTTTGCACACCTTCCATGCGCGCACGGTTGAGCAGTTCGCGTTTCATTTGTGAAGCGCTGCTAACCAAGTTTGGTTAGCACGCTGTGATTCAGTTTGCGGTGTGGGGGGTCTGCCGAGCCTTCACGGAGTGCTTGCAAAACGGTACGAAAAGTAGTCTGCTTCTATCTCACTCAAAAAGGTATCGCCTGGCCGAGAAGGTGCTCGAAATATCGCATCACCCGCCGTTGGCACTTAGTGAACCAGCAGGGCAATTCTAACCATTAACACACGATGACGCTCTTTATAGCTCCTCGACTTGACCTCGCGTGCCAGTGGACTCTAATGTTTCCGTCCGTCGTATTTCTGGGACTGACATGTCGAGCCAGCCACACGCGACTTCGGTTGCGCCACCGCTGTAATGACGGCCAAGGTTTCCACGGTCGCTCGCCTTTGCCCTAGCGTGCAAAAGCACTCCAGATGTCTTGTTGGCCCGTGCCCACGAGATTCGATTTGGCTGATATGGTCCTGCTCGCAGTGGCTCAGTTCGTTGTGACGAACGGCAGCCTCCGTGTCCAGGTAGGATCGCTCACCCGAACCAAAACCCCGCAGCCGGTGAGCCACGGTGGGAGAGCGTGCTTGCTTGCTTGGGCAGACGTATCGGATGCCCACGCTCTACTTGCTTAAGTCATTACTTTCACTTTGCTCAACCTTCCTGTACTCGCAGTATTCATAATCTTAATCGTTTGCCTGTTAAATCTAGAAGTGATTTGTACAAATATAGCCTACTTTCCCTTAACAACAGAACGTTGGAATGCACTGTCCGGATCCGCTTTATCAATAGTTGATTTTTTGTTTGCAGTTGCGGTGCAATGTTGGTCCTGCCATAGCCCATGAATGGGGCGTAGTAGAAATAAATAAATAAATAAATAAATATTAAACATGGCCTAATAAATACGTGAAAGCTGAGGGACGAGTACTCGTAATCGTCTCCCCAACTATATATATATATATATATATATATATATATATATATATATATATACACCGTTTCATACACACCGTGAAAACTGATGATAGCTTTGCAAGCAGTTCGGTTATCAACGTGTGCATCTCTGCGCATCAACCTTCGTGATTGCCAATGCTTCCCGAGCCCTTCGAGCGGGTATAAGAAAAGCGAAAAGCAAATTTATCTAAAACAGCGTAACAACAGCCGCCTACTGCCGTAGTAAAGGTAGTGCTGAATAATAATAATAATAATAATAATAATAATAATAATAATAATAAGTTCATTTGAGGGAAATTGATGTTTTTCGAAAGCTTTCCCTCTAAGGCAGGGCTCTGTAGTTAATACTGTACACAATACTGAACCAGCTCAGTGCCCTCAGAAGCACGCATTGGTGACGCCAAAGGGAGCCTGCCACCATGCATGTAGGCCGGCTATCGCGTTTTATTTGCGGAACACTGTTTATAAATGAATAATTTTCCCTGTGCGTACGGTATGAGAGGAGGGCGTATGAAAGCCTGCAACTGTTGAGAAAGAAACGCTTCGATGAACCGATTGTCACAGTGTTATTCTGGCCAGCATACCCTGCAACACGCCCCGCCACGGTGGCCTAGTGGCTATGGCACTCGGCTGCTGACCCGAGGGTCGCGGGATCGAATCCCGGCCGCGGCGGCTGCATTTCGATGGAGGCGAAATGTTGAGGCCCGTGTGCTGTGCGATGTCAGTGCACGTTAAAGAACCCCAGGTGGTCTAAATTTCGAGAGCCCTCCACTACAGCGTCTCTCATAATCATATCGTGGTTTTCGGACGTAAAACCCCAGAAATCAATCAACACTCTGCAACACCGATTCGCAAGCGACGTGTCCATCGGCAGTTACCCCCATATACAACTGAAGGTGCGCCAACTCAGTTTGCGGTATTGCTCTTGTCATAAGGAGCGCATGGCGGTCTGTCAACTGTGAAAGATGGTATCTTGACAACAGAGCAGTAGGCCGACGCCGGATAAAGTACCGCTTCCAGCGGAAGAACAACACCTGCTGCATTGTGCCAGCGGATAAAAACGGAACCGGAGTCCCACAGATACTGTTGCCACCAGTTGACAAGTAAATCACGGTGAGGTCTTATATATAGCTCCAGGTGGCCACCCTTACGAAAATTTCTAATGCGTTTTTTTTAGAAAGCCTTTTGAACTTGCTCGATAGAATCTTATGGTGTTTATTTTGACGCCCTGTAGAATTTTTCTATGGAGTTCCAAAAGTGATTTGGCCACCGTATTCTTATAGAAACTTTATAGATGGTTTCCTATAGAGCATGTCTATCGAGTTTCTTTTAAGATTGTACAGAAACATTTCAATAGAGAATTTCTACCGAGTTCCTTTTGAGACTGTAAAGACAAATTTCTATAGAGATGTCCCATGATGTTTCTTTACGATGGCAATAGAAATCTTTCGCAATAATTTTTCGTAAAAACGCTTTTTATGCCACTTGCTCGCCACATTGGGGGATGTCCTCTCGAGAGGGTACTGTACTCAACAGAAGGCGAGGTCGGGCGATCTGCTTTTTCTAAGAAAAAGCAGATGGTCCTAGGTCCGGCAGTGGGATTCGAACTTGGTACCCCTCGCACTGGACGCCGATATTTTGCCACTGCGCCACCGCCGCGTTTACTTTTCCGTGCGCAAATTTTAGTCATATGCTAGTCGAAGTCAAGGTCCTAAAATTAGCATACGGGAAGGAAGTGCAGTGCGAAGGGAAGGTGACCAATGGTCATTAATGGCGACAGATTGGATTCCAAGGGAAGCAAAAAAGCGGGGCGGGGCGAGGCGGGGCGGGAGGCGGCAGGACGCTAGCTGGTCGGATTAGATTAAAATGTTTGTGACGATAACATAGCCGCCGTTACGACATGACCATGTTAATTGGAGAAAAATATGGAAGAGATTTTTGCTCTGCAGTGGGCGTAAATAGGTCCCTGATGAAACATTTTTTCATAAGAATGTTATATGTATTAATACACTGTCTATAGATCCCTTATAAGGGACGTATAGAAATGCAGTCTATAGACAGGTAGCATTAAGAGTTCTAAAGGTACTCTATAAAAGTTAATTTATAGAATTTAGTAGATACATCCCTTATAGAGCGCGTATGGTGAATCAGTCTATAGAAAGAAAGCGTGAAATGTTTTAAAGACGCTCTATAAAAGTTACTCTATAGAATTCAGTACATGTGACGTCAATACGCTTTCTATTGTGCGTGAAATGACGTGTTTCTATAGAAGGTATCTTTAGACTTTCTATAGTCGTCCTATGGAAAACATTCTATAGATGGCGAGTTCCTTTTGACTTCCTTTAGACCCTATAGGAACTCATTAGGAGTTCTAAAGGAACTCTAAATCGATTTTCGTAAGGGCAATCTTGGCACCAATGGTTCTGTTGTCATAAGGTACAGTCGCACATGGGTCGACAAATGAACCGCGAACGATGATCGTATCTCAGTGTAACAATCTGTGAGGCACAACTCCAAAAGAAGCCATGAACCGCGCGTCGTCAGAAGATGGCAGGTAACGGCAACTGATTAGACGGACAGTTGAACACTAAATCAGCGGTTCCTCCTAGCTCAGTTTTATCCAGGCCTGACAATTATCACATATGTCTTGGTCCGAGAAATTGTACAAGTCCGCACATGTTATGGTTAAACAACGCCAGAAAAGGAGCATGACCGCAAACTTCCAAGAGGCAAGAAGGAATTGTCGGCCGTTGTCACGACGGGTGTTTAATTGACTGAGACTTGCCTACAGCAGTGGGGGCACCAAATTGCGTTATTTCTGCTGTTATAAACGTGGGGGTGACCCGCCGCTTCATCGCCTCCCTTAAAAAACAAAACAAAACAAAAACTGAAGGGGGGGTGGGGGCATTGGAGTCTCTCAGGGCTATCAATAAAGTTCCTTGTCTGTATATTTCTTAGACACCTCTTTGAAGTACGTTTTAGTGTCTATTCCCCACCACAATCGAAACTTTTGAAGAACAGTGCTCGACCGTTTTAGGAAGCATAGCGTGCGTAGTTTAAACTATAACATGTTTTTTATTCCGACTACGTAATTTCATTTTGCGCACATCGTAGCTCTAACTTTCATAATCCATTGCAAACTTGCGAAGTCCTGCCCTTTTTTCCACTTTGTCTTCTATCTCCTAATCCCGCATCTACAGCGCTCGACAACCAATACGTGATATTGTAACACGTGGCTTGTAAATGATATTCAGCACCAAGATGCAAGAATTACGCCAATACGAACATCATCCACGAGAGAACAATGGCAATGAACAATGAATCGGCCACCTTCAGCTACTAACTATATAAAACGACACCACGGGCCATCGCCTTCTTCTGCTGTGATAAAAAAGAGATATTGCGTTCACATTAGTTTATCTTGGCTATTCTACGCGTAAAAGATGGCCATCGATGTACACCGGCGGGTTGCCGGAGATCCGGGAGGATCCGTGCGCCGATGGGCGATAGACTCGCTATCTGTCGGTTGCGCCACAGAAGGCCCCACTGTCAGAGCACAGAGATGCGTACAATGGTCGTCTTTGGCGGATTCCCTTACGTTCATCAGTGTAGTGGCCGCCGCCTAGCTGCGCAAGGCACGGGAAGCTTCGAGGACCAGGAAATGGCTTATTGTGTACGGTTCCGCGTTCTCGTCCGAGTCCAAGAGACGAGCAGCATTCTGCTAACTACGAGTACCTAAACGCGTACAAATAGAACGAACGCAGCACTACTACGACGCCACTACATAAAAAAAAAAGAATAAATCGATCGGAGGGACCCGTTTTATCTTATTTCGTTCCAGGCAGGATGGTAGTGGTGTGGCGACTTCACTTCGGCTCCTTACCGGACCCATTGTTCGCGATTCTCGAACGAATAACAAGGGTGACCTTGACTGCACCCCGACAACCCGCGCAGAATGTCAGAAGTTGCAACACTCTTTCTTTTGTTAATAAGTAGCCACCGTCATCGATGACTCTGGTGTTTTCTGGCCGAGTAACCTATTGAAGTTATTTGCACAATCGTACAGCGTCCTTGCAATCAGCGCGTCTTTATCCAGCTTCAGTTCTCGTGCGCCAGCAGTCAGTGAGGCCCACCATAGGAGCAGCACCTTGGAAGCGGCGGAGCTTTGCCCCTGTAAACAAGCAGCTATTCGTATTTGCAAACAAGTCTGCGTAGACACTCTGGTGGGAGAGACGGTTTTTCCGGGGAACAGGTTTGGGAGACCGGCTAATTCTATTCGAGCAAACGCTGCGCAGGGAATAAGGTGCGTGGCTATGGCCACAAGCGGAGCAAATCTTTCGATCTCTTCGGCGGCTCCGAGGCACCGCTTCATATTTTGCGAGGCGTCCGTTGGAGCGCCTGGAGACGTAAGCGGAATCCATGTTTCAACAGAAAAGCGACAGAAAAGCTGACTTCTTTAATCCAAGAAATAACATTGTTGGCTGCCCCTGCACTGTTTAGTGGGAACAAAGGGATGTCAAAAATGTAGTAAAGGAGGCAATAGAGGAGATATGCACTGGCAAGCGATCGCAGCGTACGCTGTCTGCGACTTGGAGTGACGTTTACAAAGTACCATGTATTTCGCTTTATAATGACAAGCAGCCCCGCTGCCGAAGCACGTGGTTCTCGCAAAACCATCCATCATATAATGTAACACTAACCGTTCCCAGCGTTGCATGCACAGACGCGAGCCGATAAGGCAGATTAGCTATCCGCATTTTGAGGCTGCGGAGTTCTGGGATTTAGCCTGCACAGGCAGACGCCTGCTCAGCAAGCTTTAAAAGCTCGACATTGTAACTCGCTTACGTGGACGCGAGCCTGCAAAATAACCTGTGCTCCGATAACACAGACCACGGCTGCAGCAACGAACTTTCTGCTCGCGCTCGTCACCCACACACGTCGCAGTTAGCGAAGCATCCAGTCGCCGACCGAACGTAAAGCCATTCACGGTGTTTTTTTTTTATTTTATTTTATTTTCACTGATTTGTGCGAGAGTCCTTGCTATAGCTTTAGAGAACAGTCGCACTCGATAGAACAATCGTACGGTGTCTGTTTCGTCCTTGTCATATTTTTTTCTTGTGCCTCATTTTACGGTGGCCGGAAAGTCGCCCGGCTGGTGGGCCCTTTGTCACTCGCGGCATGCAACGAATGTCACGTGGTGCTGACGCTACGCGTGGATGCTTGAACAACTGGTGGAGACGCGGATGTAGTAAATATAGAATGAAATCGCTGGCACTACAGGCGTTCAAAGCGGTCCTAAACTTGTAAGAGGACTCTCTCTCTCTCTCTCTCTCTATCCATACATATAATGTTGTGCCCTCACAAGGCATAACGTTATAGCATTTTGTTCACGTCATTTCTGTTGCTATGTAGCAATAATAACCTTATGTAATTGTGTTGTTATTGATACCTCAGACGCTTTCACAATACCCATCGCGGTATCCAGGAATACATAAGCGCACAGACATAAGCCGTCTCTGTTCACGACTACCCGGTCAGCCCGGCCTTTCTAATGGCGCTAGCACCTTAGTGGCATTGTGTTTCAAAGGGCAATTCCGGCGATTTTTTATTGTCCACTGATCTCAAAGAAATTTTCAGTATATGTTCTGCTCGGTACTGCAATAATTTATGTCGAGCCAGGTGGTTGCAAGACATTTAGTTTTCCTGAAAGTGAATTTTAAAATTTTTTAGCGGATTCCTACGCGAGCCACCCTGTGTTCTTGACGTCATCACCTGCAACGATACCCAACCGAGCAGGCGGGCCCCCTAAGCGAAACGGCGACATGCACTACAGCGCTAAAACCGTCGCTGTCAAGTTCAGAAGAGCTCAATACATCGTTGGATAACATCGCCACTGTCATTTTTGTGGCACCAGCTTCACCATGCAGCTTCATATTTCTGATGACGGGGAGGCTGTGACGTCATCGAATACGCTGCTCGAAGCGTCTGCCCGTTTTAGTTTCGGTTTGAACACACCGTTAATTCGGTTATTTAAAATCATTGGTGGGTTTCTGAGCAAATTGACTGACCCTGGCTGCTTCGGAGCTATCCAGTACTATTGGAAAACAGCGATATCAGAATATGGCGGAAAAACCGCCGGAGTTCCTTTTTAAATGCGAAGCATTTCTGGGCGGAACTTGAGCCACTTAGACCGTATCTATCTATCTATCTATCTATCTATCTATCTATCTATCTATCTATCTATCTATCTATCTATCTATCTATCTATCTATCTATCTATCTATCTATCTATCTACGTCTCGGTGCTCTCCCAGCCGTCTCGTTCACCTTATACGCCCGCATATTTTGAATGTGCAGAACCAATGTATGACGAACATGAATGACTCACCTTTATATTTATATCCCTAAAGCTATATACTCATCTACGTCACGATTAACGACACTGCAATCTCTTGTGGCTCATACCAGTAGTGCTCGGCCCACGGTATGCGCGCCACAAGTGTTTGAATCTGATGGAACCTATGCCAACAAAGGTTCAACTAAAATAGACATATAAGAAACGCCGGGGCTGCGGTAAATAGACTGTATGAAAAGCCGCGACTGCGGAGATCGAAACCGCAACTTTTAGCGGCGCCTCACGTTTTCTGCGCATCACTTCGGTGCACGGCCTCCAGGATCGGCCCACATTTCCCTATTCCAGCTCCGCTCTAAAGACAAGAACGGAACACCGTACGTCGTAGGTTGCGATTTAGATGTAGACATAACGAGCGCACACATACGCCACCTACCAAGCTTTAGGGTGGCATCGAACACGTGTCCTCGAGGCGCCAAGCAAGCACGTCACCACAAGGCTACAGCTGCTTCTTCCGCTTGGTATATAAATAAACGTACTGCACCAGCAGTTGTAATGGTACTCGTGTAACGTGAATCCTGCTTGTAATCTGCGACAAGCGCTATGATATCAATACATATGTTCTGCTACAATTCCGTTTGTTTTTGCGCTACTTCGTTCGATACTGTAGGAATACCTCAACGAACGACGCTTATGATCACGTCAACGCACCCTATAGGGCATTTTTTCTTTCCTCGAAAAAGCAGACGTCTGTGCTTTGGACTAACGTGAGTTCCAACGTTGCACCGCATCATGAGGTACCATTCAGTCGCCTCAATGTAGTCAATGTTCCTGGTTAATCCAAGTTAAGAATACTCATGAGTGGGGAATTCGCTTTGAACAAAAACCTTGATCATACACTCTTAACAGTTGGCTGAATGTCGAACAATTCGTCGTAGGCAATTTCATTGTTGACTGCTTCGCATGACACTAATTCCCACAGTGTGTGGGATCTGTAGGATTTTCTTTTAAGGGTGAAGCTCCTTAAGGTTTAGGTCTGTCCGTCCGTTGTAGTAGCGCGTTACCTACTAGGAACGCGCTACTAGGAGGGCGCGTGTGGGAGGCGCGCCCTCGGCGCGTGCCTCCCGGCGCGCGAGCTCTCTCACTCTTCCATCTGCTGTCTTGTCAGAGGGAGAGAGACAGAGAGAGCGAAAGGCGCGCGTTGATTATGGAAACGCTCTTTCTTCGATGAACGCGCTACCAGCTCGCAAAGAAGGAGAACGCGCCCTCACCCGCGAGAGAGAAGCTTGACGCAGGCAGCGTCTTCTAGCGAGTTTCTTGATTGAAAAATACCGACTGCTCGCGCTGGAGAACCGTTCACCGGCCACCCATATAATATATAGGCACTGGATCTTGACTTGCAATGAAGTACCGGTGGGAGATTTCACTTGTTCGTAGTTGAACCATAAGGATTCGTAGCGTGCGCGTTAACTAAATTACTCCGGAACTCGGCACGATCTACGATGAACCTCCCGAGCTTCGCCCACTCATCATCATTCACTCCGTGGATATGCTGTGAATTTTTTTATTCATACTGGAACTGGGCTCGGGCCCTTACAAAAATATTTAATGTGTTTTTTTAGAAAGTCTTTTGAACTTGCTCAGTAGAATCATATGGTGTTTGTTTTGACGCCCTATAGAATTTTTCTATGGAGTTCCCAAAGTTATTTGGCCATGGTATTCTTGCACAGACTTTAAAGATATTTTCCTACAGAATATATCTACCGAGTTCCTTTTAAGGTCGTACAGGCATATTTCAATAGAGAATTTATACAGAGTTCTTTCTGAGACCTGTGAAAAATTCCTGAAGAACTTTTCTATGCTGTTTCTTTTAGGATGGTAAACAGAAACTTTTTTCCAATAATTTTGAAAAAAAATTCCTTTTATGCCACTTGCTCGCCATGGTGGGGGATCTCCTCTCGAGACGATACTATGATCAACCAAACGCTAGGTCGGGGTGCTCCGCTTACCTTTTGAAAAACCGATGGTCATTGGTCAGGCAATGGGATTCAAACTCGGTAGCTCTCGCACTGAACGCCGATACTCTATACTCTACCACGTCACCACCGCTGCGGTTGCTTAGCGGAAATTTTAGTGATATCCTAGCCGAAGTCAAGGTCACGAAGTGAGCATATGGGAAGGACATGTAGTACGAAGAGAAGGTAACCAGTGGTCATTAAGGGCGACAGATTGGATTCCAAGTGAAGCGTGGCGGGAGGCGCCAGAACTCTAGCTGGTCAGATTTGTTTGAATCCTCGGAGAAATTGGAGAAAAATATGGAAGAGGTTTTTGCCGTGCAGTGGACGTAAATAGGTCCCTGATGAAACACTTTTCTGCAGGAGTCTTACATGTATTAATACACCCTCTATAGACCCCTTATAGAGAACATATAGGAAGGTAGTCTATAGATTGGTAGCGTTAGGAGTTCTAAAGGCAATCTATGAAGGTTACTTTATAGAATTTACTATAGATATGATGTTAATACATTCATTATAGAGCACGTATGGTGACCCAATCTATAGAAAGGTAGCGTTAAAATCTTTAAAGGCGCTCTATAAAGGTTAGATTACAGAGTTCAGTACATATGACGTCAATATTCTGTCTATTGTGCCTGAAATGACGTGTTTCTATAGACAGGTAGTTTTAAAACTTCGTATAATCGTCCTATGGAAAACATATCATAGACTGCGAGTTCCTATTGAGTTCCTTAGGACTTTATAGGAACTCATTAAGAGTTCTAAAGGAACTCTAAATCCATTTTCGTTAGGCGGGCCGATAGACACGTTTAATGGACAGGCACGGGGTGGCATTGGAACCTGATTTGGAGTGGAAATCTTGTGGCGCTAGCGCCTAGCGACATCATGTTTCTTGCGCAGTACCTTTGATTCATTTCCGGATCGGGGTACTTACGACAATTTAAAGAGAAGCTGTGGAAATATAAAATCATATTTTAAAACACGACAGATCTCACGCACTGTGGGGATCGGTGTCATGCGAAGCAATCAGCGAGGAAACTGCCGGCGCCGAATTCTTTGGCACTGAGCCAAGTGCTACGAGCTAGCACCAACGTATTTGCGCAAATCGAGTGGTTGTGTGCCTAACGTGGGCTTACCTGGCACGTTCACAGAACTGCGGCGACTAAATTGTAGCTGATGATGTAACGCTGGCAGTCACGTTAGTGCACAAACGTGTCTTGTCGAAGCGAAATGCACGCTACGATGCGCTGATGACCATACCAGAAGCGTCGTTCACTGGACTATTCTGCGGTGTCGAGACAAAGTGGACAGTAGTACATGTGTATTGATTACTACACTGCTATAATAGCGCTCAATACTATAACGTCAACTGACACCAGACAGGCACCATCACAAATGCTGACTCGATAGTTTTATTTAGGGTATTTAGGGTGGAAAAACATTTATTTTCACCCTAAATAAAACACCCTAAATTTTATTCCACCCTAAATAAAACATAAGTTTTATTTAGGGTGGAAAAGCATTTATTCAGAAAAGTACAGAGTTGCACTAAAGATGCACTTGGGAAGAGCCGCCGTGGACGAGTGGTTGCGTGAGTTCCTGGCACCTCGCGGGGTCCCGGGTTAGCTTCCTACCCCACTGCCGCGCGCTTTGTCGTCTTCGGGCATTACAGCACGCCTGTCTGTGTCTTTCTTCTCGTTATGTCTGCATTTCAGCCGCAAGCTACAACATACGGTGTGTCTGTCTCGTGTGAAAACAGCACAAATTACGTTCTCATCGAGTATCTATATCCTGGCTGGCCCTTGATTAACAACACAGGCTGCAAAGGTTAGCATTCAATCAGCTGTGGCGTTTACACGCGTATCTTAGGCCGAGTACTGCGGGCATACGCCCCACGTGATCGTGTTATAGTTGAATGTGACGTCCATGATAGGTACATCGTGTTAATGATGAGATAGATAGATAGATAGATAGATAGATAGATAGATAGATAGATAGATAGATAGATAGATAGATAGATAGATAGATAGATAGATAGATAGATAGATAGATAGCCAAAGTTCTCGAAAAATGTTTCGGATTTAAAACACCATGTTTAATGTTGCCTAAGGCAGATGTGATATCCGGGTATAAGTCCAGCACAGGAAAGAGCCATTTAACCATCATGGTAAACAAAGAAAATTTAGAGGTTGGTGCGCACCGCATGGGATAAGTAGAGACATACGTAGAAAGAAAGAAAGAAAGAAAGAAAGAAAGAAAGAAAGAAAGAAAGAAAGAAATCGCACGTCGCTCATACCTGCAATGGATACGCAGATATCAACTAGTCTACCTAAGTTAACCTAAAATCTGTCCGGCTCAACCATAAGTCCACCTCAGTCAACCAAAAGCGCACCAAACGCAAGGGGACAGCGCTGTTCAAGACACCTCCATGAACATTAAGGTCACCTTTGCATTTTTTTTTTCCTACTACAGTTCGCTTTCAGAGGAAAGGTAAATTACGTACAGAGGCCCACATGCATGTCTTGAAAAGCTAAAAGCACCTTCCGTAGACGTAAAGCGAATGCCTAGTATATTTGAGAATCGGGTACACATCCACGCAGGCGCACTCAGAAAGAAGCGGGTGGCATCATATTGCAGCACCTGGCACATCTTGTCGACCATCGCGACCTAGCTTTTCTAGTTTTTTAAAAGCCTGTCAGACCTTCTGCAGTGCCTCGCAGAGCGGGTCGGCCCAATTTCAAAATAGCCATGGAAGCCACAACTATTGATGCAGGCGTGTTGATGGTAGCTGGCTGGCGCTGACAAGTGACGGGGCGAAGGTGTGGGGAGCGGACATGCTCTTCGGTATCAGATATCAGGTCAGCAGCAAATGTCGGTCGAACACGCTCACGAACAGCATGCTCATACGGCGGCGTCAGCTACATGACGTCACTCGCCGATGCCAGTAAAGTGCATGTTTTGCAGTGCGAAACGTATTGCAAGCAATAATTATTAGAGCAGCTGACAGCGCCTGCCTCTCATACGTACACGCCTGCGTGGGCGACTAGTCGCATTCATTACTAGATAACCCGAGTAGAAGAGGATAGCCATAAATTACTACAGAGTGCGCAAATACGGTAGTATGCCTTGTGGGATAAGTTCTGTCTCGCCGTTGCAACGTCTTTCTTTCTTTCTTTCTTTCTTTCTTTCTTTCTTTCTTTCTTTCTTGCGACGAATAGCTAAGATTTGCGCTCTGAAGTTTTGACGAAGGGCAGGCCAAAACCGCGGGTCGGGCTAGGCTTGGCCAAGCGTTTGAAACGTCGCTCCTGGGCCAGGCCCAACCACGAAATTAAGTCCCGTGAACTTTGTAGACGAAAGGGTGATGTGCTCGAGGTCGTGGGTTCGATCTCCGCTGCGGAGGTTCCATTTCAATCGGTCTGAAATCCAAACGCGCGTGCGCACTTCGATTTTGGTGCACGTTAAGGAACCGCGAGTGGTCGCAATAAAACTGCAGAATGGGCAATAAGTGATAAATAAAGGTGCCGTATCGCTAGTTTGTCGGTGTTTGTAATTGTACACCAGTTTAACATAAAGCTCAGCTATGTGATTCGACTCTATATGCACTGTCGTTTGCGAGGCGCTCGCTGACTTTCTGGCACGTCGTTCCTGATTCAAGAAAGCGCATTGCGCGGCGAGCAGTAAGCCGCAATGTCCTTCGGCTACGCACCTCAGTCGAGGGTCAATTATTCGGGCCACAGAAAACACCCCGCCCGTTTAGCGACAGCGCCACGTGTTTTCTAAAAAATAAAAATGAACAAGCGCGAAATAAAAGAGAAATCGGTGCCGACGCGCTCTGCCGGTATCGCAGCCATATAAGCACTGCAGCGCACAAAAACACTGGCCAAGTTCGAATGCGCGCATTCACCAGAAGGAGGCAGCCGGCGCTATTTTCGGTGTCACGGCCACCGCCACATGACGCAAGCGTGCTCGGTATAGACGCGCAGAGGTTTCGACACAGCGGCGGTGTTTTGGTCGGCGGGCAGCCAGTGCCGCTCGTCCCGTGGCCCGGCATTCCTCGCGTTGACCTGGGGCGCCGACGTGACGGGCCTCCGAGTTTACAAATCACCGCACACGCGCAGGTGGAAAGAAGAGCTCGGCTCGAACCCCTCACCTCTTCCAGAATGCTATAATCAACCACCGCCAGTGCGCGAGATACGAACTGGGCGCGCGTCTGTAAACACAACGTGACTCTTGCGCGGGCAGTGCGCTTTGCTTAAACAAAACTGAATGGAGTTCATTTAGTCGGGGATAACGACTTGTCGCCGAAGCGGAGCGAGACGCGTGTGCTGTCGGGTGAAGCACGATAGCAGGGTGAGACAGAAATGCGGGAAGAGGGGTGTCCAGCCTTCCTGCTATTTGTCCATTACATCTTGTGCCCACACCGTGTCAACCTGTTACATAATATCGAAAGTGGCTATGTTGTATAAAGTGAGAAACGATGTTTGGCTAGCTAAATGTGGCCCCGCCATGGTGGTCTAGTGGCTATGGCACTCGGCTGCTGATCCGAAGGTCGCGGGATCGAATCCCGGCCGCGGCGGGTGCATTTCGACAGAGGCGAAATGCTGGGGCCCGTGTACTGCGCGATGTCAGGGCACGTTAAAGAACACCGAGAGGTTGAAATTTCCAAAACCCCGCACTATGGCGTCTATCATATCATAGCTGGTTTTGGTACGCAAAACCCCAGAAATCAATCAGTTTACTTTAATGCCATGTGAATACGGAATGCCAGCCCTCGATGGCGTCTAAGAGAATGACGAAGATGAAATAATCATAATTACTGGAGTTTTATATGCCAAGACGACGAGACACGCCGTACAGGAGGGCTCCAGAAATTTGTCCACCTGGAGATCCTTAACGTGTTGACAACGCACAGCACACGGGCCTCTGGTATACTTTTGAATGTGTATTACATTAAGGAAAAGGTCTTACATGCCTCACGAGTCGAAATATCCGTCGTCCGGCGTCGTCAGCGCCAGAGGTACAAAAGCACATGCACGGCGCGTGCCTGAATTCCTGGGGCCGTGGTTTTGCGGGTGATCAGAAAGAGCTAATCAAGTGAATTAAGGGAATAGAATCAAGGTGGATGACAAGATCAGCTGTCAGAAAGAGCTAATCAAGTGAATTAAGGGAATAGAATCAAGGTGGATGACAAGATCAGCTGTCAGAAAGAGCTAATCAAGGGAATTAAGGGAAAGGAATCAAGGTGGATCACAAGATCAGCTGTACAACGGTAACTCGCATCTGTTGTAAGTTGCGACTTACGGTGTACTGCCTTAAGGCGTGTGAGAAGCGAATTCAGCGAGAAAAAGAAAGAATGCAAATGAGAAATTCCATATATGTGTGTGTTAGGAAATTGTAAAATGAAATGTCAAAAGAAATCCGACAAATGATCTGTTATGTGTTTCATAATGACTTTCACCGGGAACTCAACTTCCCGTTAGCCCCACTGTGGTGTGCCAAATCATATCGCGGTTTCGGCAGTGAAAACCGACAATTCCATTTTTAATAATTATAACGCCTGTGCAACCTGGCCGTTTAGACAGATGAGATATAACGCAGACCGTCTCGTTGGCTGATTAGTTGATGGCGGCCTTTCGTGCAGCAGGCAGTCAATGGAATCCTGGTCGCCGGCAGAGCATCCGTTTTCTCGAAAGAATAAATAAAGTTTAAAAAAGCTCGTGGATCCGTAAAACTGTAACCGACACACTTGATTTCATTCTCTGCGGTGTGCGTCACAGCCGCCGATTGCGCTAGTACTTGTAACTACGGCACGCATTCCCGTCATTTGCCTTATCGTGCATGACGTGAAAATGCACGAAAGCTTCCTTGTTACAGAAAGTGCCTAACTTGAAACTAAATCGAGGAAAAAAAAAATAAGGCATAGGGTACAGAAAGGAATGAGCCAGCAGAATACGCAATTGGAAAAATTTAACAAGAGCGACAGCCGCCCAAAATGCAAAATCGTCGTTATGCGTGTTCGACGTATTTGCCGTGCTAGACGTTGCTAAGCTTAACTAGTTTCGCTCGCGGCCCTCGACGCAAAAGAGGTGCCAGCGTGCATACACAATATGTCTTATCGCCCTCAACAAGGGGCCCTCAACAAGGGCACTTCGGATAGCGCTGCTCGTACAAAACAAGGCCAGGTTGAAGTCACATGGGCGCTCTGCGTATACTTTTACCCTTTATGCGCCATTCGTATATGCGAGACGGGAGACGCGGCTTCTATATTTGAAATGGTGCGAACAATGACAGCCATTGCACACCTCTGACGCAAAGAAGCGACTACGCTGTCTCTATAGCGGAGGCACCGAAGAGCACTGATCGTCGGTACAAGCGAAAGAATTCGTGTGGCCGTGTTTAGCGCGATGTGTGTGCACGATCTTCGTATACTTCGACCTCGCGTGTTTAATCCGATGAATTTAAATCCGTAGCTCCGGTTCTATTAGCTAATTGGTAAGGGCGAAACGCTAGTATTTACGAACGCAAATGTTATCACCATAAGGAAGGGTGCATGATGCGTACCTTTTGTCTAATCATCAAACTGAATGCAAAACCTAACATCTGTGGTACACTTTG
Organism: Hyalomma asiaticum; assembly: GCA_013339685.2. Classification (NCBI taxonomy): domain Eukaryota; kingdom Metazoa; phylum Arthropoda; class Arachnida; order Ixodida; family Ixodidae; genus Hyalomma; species Hyalomma asiaticum. The sequence continues at coordinate 1,271 of JABSTT010002643.1, read as the reverse complement.
AAACCTCAAAATGCCTAGCGCTTGTTTCATTTAGTGACTGAGCGACTGAATTATGCGACATTACTACCGGTGGACGCAAGTGTTGCTTCCGAAAACAATAAATTTCTGACTAGCTGAAGAATCTAGCGGAAGGTAACATTACTGTGTTAAAGCAGTAAATAACTTCATAAGTGCATGTGGGCCCTCACTTCCATTAAAAAAAAAAAGAACGAAGAAACTGCGCCCTCAGAAGTTTTTTTGCGATTGCTCAGTGAATCGCAGTCATTCGGTTACGGCTCGACGCCAATTATTTATAACTTCTTACAGCTTATGATGTCATCGTCTTTCGAGCTGTGCATCCACACTAAGCCGCAGTTAATAGAGAGTAATAGCTGAGCGGCTCAGCGGGCCAGCGGGCCCAGCGAACGAGCGGAGACGCCAACTGCGCATGCGCGGCACGCTGGGACAGCCAGCGCATTTACGGAGCGAACCGCTCGCCCGCTCATTTCGTCTCTTCAGCGGAGCGTATGCAGCGGGCCAGCGCGCGAGCGTTTTGCAAGATGGCAGCCCCCAACACAAGCGGCGGCGGCATGTCGTCATGTCATGCAGCAAAAACGAAGATGTGTTTCCACATAACACCTGTGATCTAATGAAGAATTACTTTTGCGATATACTTTTCGCAGTAACTTCAATTTATTCGACAGATAAAAACCTCTGCTCGATCGACAGTAACTCCAACATTGTTCAACAGGTGGCGCAGCGGTAAGTTCCGCTGAAAGAAGCGGGGTGTCGCTCAGCTATTACTCTTCTCTTCATCATGCGGTCCGCTGTCCCCTCCGCTCCATCGCTGGGCCCGCTGGCCCGCTGAGCCGCTCAACTATTACTCCCTATTGCCTCGCTTTCACATGAGTGCATTCACGGCCGCTAACACATGCTATAGTAATGGGCTTAAGGCATGATCGCAAGAGAAGAAGCGCGCGCGCAAGCGCGCATTGTTTTCACCTTCATCTTGGCGAGATGCAATCTGATTGGCGCACTGTGGTGCGAGGAGGAAGGCGTGACGTCACACCAGCTGCAGCGGCGGCGGGAATGTGGCCATGCGTGCACGTGTTAAGGGCGCGCGCCCCCCGTTCGCTGCATTTACATATTCAAGCGTAGAAAACCCTGTTTTAACTCGTGCCTCGCACGCAGCCGACAGTGGCTGAATGGTCAGGGCGTCGGATTCGTAACCCGGCGGTCGTAGGTTCGATGCCCCAGGCCGACGACATATTTTAACTCTGGTTTTTCCTGCG
>JABSTT010002642.1:0-38253 GCA_013339685.2 Hyalomma asiaticum | reverse complement strand
CATCTCCTGTTTCACGCCACGCATGAGATGGCGAAGCTTGTTATCCTCGCACATGTTCGGATCTGCGCGGCGGAAGAGACGAGACATGTCTTCAAAGTATGTTGCCACACTTTCATTGGTGCGCTGGCATCTTGCTTGGAGGGCCGCTTCGGCTTTCTCCCTGCGATCCATACTTGGGTAGGTGGCCAGCAGCTCACGTCGGAATGGCACTCTCGTGATTTTCGAACCATGTTCGTGCGCCATCCCGCAACGCGAAGTACACGTGCCGCAGCTTGCGATCTTCATCCCATCTGTTCACCCTTGCGACGCGCTCAGAATGTTCAAGCCAGTCCTCTGCGTCTTCGAACGTGTCGCCGTGGAAAGGCTCTGGGGCGAATTCATCACTACGTAAGTTGATGCGGCCTGGTTTGCCATTTCGGTAGCGTGTCCGTTCACGAACGCTGGTGATGCCCGGTCGCAGTCTGCCAAAGGTGAAAACTCGGGAGCCTCACCTCGTATAGGCGCCGGCTGCTGCGCTGGTGCACAGGAGTGAGCTCGTTTGGTGCAACTCTCTGGTGTTCCGGGCTGCTGGCTCCAATGCGAGGACTTGGATGCATTGCCCAGCGCCTCCACCAGATTTGTTAGGCACACTTCAATAACAAAGTGTTTAATTTGTAGGCTAACTTGTGCCTTACACAAAGCAATAAACTGGAAGCGTCTCAATAGCGCCGGAGCGAACGCTGTCCAACTCGCTCAAGATGCACACCTCCTCTTCTTCTCCTTCTGCCCTGCGCGGTTCGCGTGCACTTCCTTTGACCGATAGAAGCAGGCACGTGCTGCTCGCCTCTCATTCGCGCGAAGTCCGTGAACCATCGGGAGGCGCAGGAAACAGCTGGTGCGCGTAACTTGAACAGAGATGGCGGCAATATATATATATATATATATATATATATTGTGACGCACAAGGGACTACGACACCAGGGACCGCACCGTCAGGTAGACAGGCACAACAAGCAGAGACCACACCGTCAGGTAGACAAGATGGCTCCGACAGGGGCGCGCGCTGAGCCAAAAGCAACTTCTTCCTTTCTCTTCTTTGCTGTCCATGCTAGCTCGCACCCGCCGCACATATCCCGGTGGCATTATTCCCCCCTTGAAAACGCCATCGTCCCGATGCACAAGAGTTTTGACAGGCACAGCCGAATAAAATAAAAAGAAGGAAAAGCTAACAGGAGGTGTACGGAAGATGAAAAAGGACTAAGGCCGAGGTTCTCTCGTACTAACGCGTGAAATAAGGCTTAAGTCGTACAACGTGCACAATCTCAGGTGGTGCTTTCGACGATGTGGCGACATAACGCCATCCAGAATAGCGTCGTAGTTGACGTCACCAACGCGGCGCAACACTTTGTAGGGTCCGAAATAGTGACTGAGCAGCTTCTCGGACAACCCTTTGCAGCGAACCGGAGTCTGCACCCAAACGTGATCGCCCGGACTGTATTACACACATCGATGGCGAAGATTGCAAGTGCAGAGGTGCTAATTGGCGAGCTTCTTCGGCGAACTGGGTAAGCTCGTCAGCGTCAGGAGCGAGTGAAGCGTCGAGGTCGTGTGGGAGCATTGCATCTATCATGGTCTGAACTTCACGCCCGAAGACAAGACGAAACGGTGTAAAGCGCGTTGTTTCCCGAGTGGCAGTGTTGTACGTAAGTGTTATAGGTACGGTAGCACCTGATCTCACGTTTTGTGCTGGACATCTACGTAGATTGATAGCATGTCGGCGATGGTTTGTTCAGTCGTTCCGTCAAGCCGTTGGTATGCTGGCTGTACGCGGTTGTCTTGCGATGGCTTGTGTACTCAGCTTGAACACGTCATCAATCAGCTTGGATGTGAAAGCTGCTCCCTTGTCAGTAATAACGCTCGCAGGGGCACCATGTCGAAGAACAATTTGGTCTATAAAGAACTGGGCAACGTCGGCAGCCGTAGCGCGTGGTAGGGCCTTTGTCTCAGCGTACACTCTTAATCTGGATCCACATAAGATCCACTTAGTAGCTGGAACTTTTTTGCAAAAAAGTTCCGCTTATATATTTGGAACCACGTTCCACATACTTTAAAAAGTAGATGGAACAGTGCACCACTTATTTTTACCTCGCAATTATGCGGATCGTCGTTCCACATAAGAGTATATGGAACCCTGTTCCAAATAAAAGGGTCATTTCAGTTACTGGAACGGTGATCCACATAAAACAGTAATGGCTATATCCGGTACGCCGTTCCAGATACTTTCAGACCTGCTTTTTATATAAAACAATGTTCTAATAGACAGTTAGGAAACTGTCCTATGGGTTCCCACTTCTGCAATACTTTTGCTTTCCCCTGTCAGTACAAACTGAGGTCATATACCAAGCTGGCTTGGCATGTGGCCTGCGGTGATACTAACAATTGGAAAGCAGAAATTTTAGCAGCAGTGCAGTCCCTGACAGTTCCCCATAGTTGCCTATTAGAGCAAAGTTCTGCATAAAAGCAGGTTTGGTGTACCTGGAATGGCAGTAGAAAGCTTGGCTTCACCTGCTGGACCATGTTCTGGCCTTTAGCTGCATGTAAAACAAACAAGGTACCTAAATTAAAACACCTATGAAACAAATTATTACACTGCTTTTCAAGATGAGTAAACTTTATTGAGTGGCAGTATTGCATACACTGAAGACATGTTCATCTGAAATTTCATTGAAAATGACTAGTCAACATGGAAAAAATACCAAAAAGCAAAAAGAAAAATGGCCCAAGACATAAGTACACCACATACAAATAAACTTGCACGTCACCTGCGAAAAAAAGAAACCTTAAACAAGGCTATAAAATAGGCTGACTTATCACAGGAAATAAGGTAACTAAAATGCTTAAGTACCCATCTGCCATTTACCGAGTTTACGCATCCCCGTTCCAAAATTATTCAGTACTCTAAGAATTATACGAAAAAGGCATAAAACAATGGGCTTACAGAGTTGAATTAAGACAAGACCAATGGAGAATATGTAGTGGATGAGTCATTAAAGGGAGGAGACAGTGCAAGCCCAATATAAAGAATGAAACCATTGCACACAAAATCTTGCCAAAAGCATCTGGCAAATATCGCAACAAAAACATCAACACTAGAAACAATACAGTTGGCAGATCACAGATGTAAGTATAATACAAAGATAATCATGACCAAAACACTATAAGCCTCTGAAAAAGCATCCCACTCCAGGCAGGTTACTTGTCCCAGCATTGTGTAGTTTGGGATAACTCATCCCAAACACAACCAAGAAAGCTAGTGTAAATGTTTACAAATCCTGCCCCAAAAATATCTGGAATCATGTTACACATTTTTAAAAGTCAACAAGGCAACAATGAAATATAAAGGTATGAAACCCTGAAAAACAAGAGAGATCTCTAAATACCCAAACAACTCTGACCTGAAAAATACAGGTGAGATATCATAAAGAAAAAGAAAGAAAAAAAAGGCTGCCTTGAATCCTACAGCCAGTACTTTGCCTTTGTGATACAAAATCATAAAAGGCATGACTTCAGTGTTGCAGCTGACATTCTGCTTCTGCCTACCAAACATTTAGCACGTCAATACCAGGCCTGACCGCTTGAGGTTTTTCTACAGACTTTACCTTAGACATGAAGCTACTGTCAAATGGCTCACCCTTCAGAAAAACTGCCTGCACAAGTCCCAAAATCTGTTGAAAAGTGTATGGGTATGACAGGTTTAAAATGAAATATACAGTGAACAGGAGGATGGCTGCCTTGTCAGGTGATGATGCAGGTGGTAAAGCCACAATGTTTTCCTTGCAGGCAATTTTGAAGTTGCCATCCTTTTTTGAAATGCATGGGTCTGGTGGAGACCTATTGCCAAGTTCTTGTGCCTTTAAAGAAAAGAGAAGCAGAAAATTTTACATACACAATGGCTTTAAATTGCATTCATGACTATACCCATTTTATAAAGCTAATTTATTTCACTACGATTTGTTGGTTTCCTTTCTTTCAAACCTGCAAAAGGTGCCAGTGTTCACAAAAAATCTATGAGCATGCTGCATCTGAAATTACTTAGTGTGAACAGAATCACTGCTTTATTTCTGGAAAAAGCATTACCCTTTTCTGTTTGAATGACCTGAGCATAAATCGGCTTTTCCAGCCTTGAGGGATCTTTAGTTATCAACCAAACAATATATTAAATGTTGCACACTTCATACTTCATGCACATACCAACTACAAATAAATGTCCTCTTTACTCCATTATCTGCTGTCCAGTACTGTTATGATGCTTAACATAAATTACAGGTGAAACAGGATTTAAAAAGTCTGATCTAAAATTCACCGTTCCATACTTTTTTAGGTATTTTGTCTATGGAACTACAGCCCCGAAGTTATTTTTCAATCAGTCCCTTTTGATTCATGACATAAGAAAGTGCCATCTTACTGTAGTAAAAGCTTCAGCATCAGCCTTCTTGGGTCGAAGAAATTTTTCCATGAGATTTCCCCAGTCCATAATCTTTTGCATTTTGCATAGCTTGGCCTCCACAGCCTCCACTGCGTCTTTAAACCTTATTTCTGCCTCAAAGGCAAGCTGAAAGAAATGAACATTGATTGACACTTTATGGCCCAGTGAAACAAAAACAGGCCCTAGAATAGCTTCAAATACTTTAATTCTACTGAACGATACGATGAGAGAAAATATCATCTTTCCACAACTACTCAAGTAGTGGAGTTGACTCTATATTGATTTTGACTTAGATGACATCTTTTGATTTCTGGGGTTTTACATCCCAAAACCAGCTGCAATTATAAGAGGTGCCATAGTGGAAGGCTCTTATAATTAAATTTTGACCACCTGGTGTTCTTTATCGTGCACTGACATCGCGACAACCACACATAGTAATTAATATCCATGGAAAAACCCCTGACGTTAACACTTAAAATGGCTAAACGCATCTACCTGATCGCAGAAAATGTATGCACATAAATGAAAATTGATAGCATAGTTGAAGAGATGGCAAGTAGCTCATCAACAAAAGAAATAGAAAATCCTCCTGTCTGGGAGCTAGAGCTAAGGAAATGACACTGGGGTACAACCCAGGAAGTAATGGCAGTGAGCCAATAACGCATTTTCATTCGAGAATCTCAAAATATTTTACACGAGTGCAGCTTCCAAACTAAGTTGCAGCACAGGCATTCCTAACATTCCTTGCCTGCCACAGCTGTGGCCAATAGGCATAAATGCTTGGACTGACAGCCAGCACAACACTAAATACCTGTTAACATCTAGTAGTTCCCAATGATTAAACATCTTTGAAAAATGAAATTCTCACCTTCAGTTGAAGAAGTGCGTCAGGATTTGGGACTGGGTTGTTGGAAGCATGGTCACTTTCTGCAGGCTTCTCCGATACATTTCCCATCAGAAGCAGCCGCGTTTTCCTCGTTCCACTCAAAGACCACATGAATGCTTTCTGAAATAACATGAGTCAACATTGAAATACATGGCGGTATATGCCTTGCATGGTAGTGGCCTCTCCAGATAATGTGGGAATCGAGTGCTCAATATGGAATGGTTATAAATAAGCTATTACATTTAACATAACGAAATTTGTAACATATATATTCAGAATGTGTTTTTTAATGCAACTGCCACGTATAAACATTGCTGTTCAAGTCACAGGATGTGATAAATTTTGTGCTGCGGAGCAAAATTTATGTAAAAAAGGTGTGTCCATCTCAGATCTTATCCTCTAGGTATATACCCTGAGTGGTGGCATGAGTGAGCCAAGCCAGGACTGCTGGTGGATTAGGCTGCTGCATAAGATTTTCACAGATCATAACTACGTGCCTATTACATGCATTTTCGATGAAGATTTTAATGTTGCATCACATTCTATGGTCTGGCAGATGCATCTGAAAGGTTGAATTAAACCTTATTTACCCATCCAATATTAATCTAAAACTAGTGTCGCTTATGAGCTTCGCCTGTATTTGGGGTACCATAGATTTATGCCACTTCTTTCTACAGCAGACCACATTAGTATGCCACCCTGACAAACTAAATCAACCAGTTTAAAGGGCGTTGGTGAATATCTATTTAAAAAGGTGTGAAAGCTGTCTCCATATGGTTCGCGACTATGTTATGCAACATAATTGACACTCTCAGGGTAGCAAGATACTAGTTTTGATTTTATTACCTATTTATTATTTCTTTTAAAGCCGGTTTCAAGCACAAATTCACTAATTTTTAAAAATCATCATACCAGGGGCTTATTTGGTCAGTGGAATCAAATTAAAAATTAATAAAATTTCAGGTTCGTACAACCACATGCTTTTTTTATGAACACTAATGTGAATGTATCTTCAAGCAAGAACCATGTGAAAACAGGTACCACATGAATTACTGTGTTAAATAGGCTGCAGTAAGCATGGACCGGAGAAAGTTAAAAGCAATCAGTCAGGACCTTCCCTGCACAGTGAGACAAAAGTTACAAAAAGCACGCTATTGTCTGTAGCAAACTGTGCGGCATGCGAACAGGCTAACATATCCGATGGAGCAGACAACACTGGTCACGCTTACAGGCCACGGGAGCACCTTGTGCACTGGGAGCTAAAGAAACTGAGGCGAGAGCTCAACCACATTAAAATCAGTTCCTGTGAGGCCCAGAGAAATGGCAGCACCTCTCAAATAATGAGTGGAGCAAAAAGCAGAAAATTTTAACCTTCAGTTACTGCCACAATGTTACGGCAGCAACCACGTAGGACATCTTCACAATGCCATATTGCAGTAGGAAGCCTCAAAAGGTAAACATAGCAAAAATGTAAGATATTGGTCATTTTTAACCACCTGCTCAATCCAAAACAGGCTGAACATTAAACTAATGCTAGACATGGTAGTTCTCACAGAGCAGTCAAAATACCAATGTCCACAATGAATTTTAGGTTAGTATTTACTATGAACACTCCTATGAACCGAGCTGTGCAAAGATAAAAGTACTAACTTACCCAACCGAAATTAAGATCTGTTTTTTTGCCAGGGCCTCTTGCATCAAACAGCATTTCCAGGAAAGTATCCGCCAATGTGCTACCAAAAGCTTCGTACCGCCACCTTCCGACTGCTGATGATGATGATGATGATTTGTGGGGTTTAACGTCCCAAAACCAGTTCTGATTATGAGAGACGCCGTAGTGGAGGTCTCCGGAAATTTAGACCACCTGGGGTTCTTTAACGTGCACTGACATCGCACAGGACACGGGCCTCAACATTTCGCCTCCATCGAAATGCAGCCGCCGCGGCCGGGATTCGATCCCGCGACCTTCGGATCAGCAGCCGAGTGCCATAACCACTAGACCACCGTGGCGGGGCCCTTCCGACTGCTGTATTCAGACTGTTGATCAAGTTGTTTTCACTGAAAAGTTGTTTGACAAGTGATTTGTAATCCGACAATACGAAAACAAAGACAATGAAGTTCCAAAACTGATGGTGCGTACTTCCTTCAAGAATCTAATAATTTCATCTCTTAATTGGGCGTTCATGGTGTGCCTTGTTTTGAGAGGCAAATCATGTCCATTCAAGAACGGGTTCAAATATGAGGACAGCTTCGGTATGAATTTCTTGTTCCATTGCTTGTAAGTCAGTGTTCTGTAAGTCAGAAAGAAATCTCGGCTTGAGACACGAACAAATGTGATGGCCTTAAGAACGCCAATGACCAAGAAGAGGTCGGTCATTATCATACTAAGCAACATACTGTAAGAGGGCATACAGATTACTCAGAAAGTAACACGCGAACCGATAACGTGGTCAGAGTCATGAATGTCGAGCGGATTCTGGCCATTGAGCACGAAAATTGACGCGAATTACCGTTTACCGATTACGTTTCGTCAAAAAAAAGTGAAGTTGAGCGCTACGACAGAAAATTTCCGCGCAGAACTTACGACATCGTAAATTACGAAGTAAGCATATTAATTCGATATGCCTTTACGCCCGTTGTCTCGTGATCCGAAATCTGGAGGAAAAACTGTCGTCATTCAGATTGCTCTGTTATGCGCGCTATAAACAAATCCGCCGGGGTGGTACTCAAGCAATCGGGCTACGTAAGCAGCAATTGCCTTCGGGGAGCGAGTTTGGCAGGCGTGCCCGAATTCAATTGAATACATAAGGCAGCGTAGCGGTATCCTACCCTACCACAGGGGCGTTTTTGGTCTCACTGAACAACAGCCGAGTGCATAAATATGCAGCACTCACCTTTGTTTGCGCCTCCTGGAAACTTCGCCATTCCGCTTCGCCGTAACGGTTCGCGCCACTGGCCGACAGCACACTACCTTCACTTCTAGTAGTTCGCATCAGCCACGGCACGCGCCACTGCACTGTGTCTGCCACTGGTGGCGCGGGTGAAGCAGAACGTTCACAACTAGCGGAGCGAAAGCTGAGAGGTGGAGGCGCTGCGATCGTAACAAGTGTTTGCGCAGTCCCGCTTTCGTGCTTTGGCGTAGTAGCGGTTGCGGCCCCACTGAACTTCGTGTCGCGAGCCGGCGAGGAGAGCCGGGAGAGCTCGCCTGACGTCGCGCATGCGCATCTGGAGGTAGCGATTGGATGGGCGATCTGGCCCGTGGCCAGCCCGCGGAAGAGCGCGTGAAAACCGCGCGGCCGTCGCCGCGTTTTTCTTTCTTCTCTCCTGAAATGACAGCACGCCGTGCACCCACAGGGCGCAGTGTTTATATATATATACGAAGAAAAAGTCAGACGTGGTGAAGAAGCAGTATATTTTTGACGTTTCGGCCGCGGGACCGGCCTTCGTCGGAAAAAAAAAGTTTTTTTTTTTTTTTTCCGTCGAAGGCCGGTCCCGCGGCCGGAACGTCAAAAATATACTGCTTCTTCACCACGTCTGACTTTTTCTTCGTATTCGCAACCAAGCCCAGAGAACCTTTCTTCAGTATATATATATATATATATATATATATATATATATATATATATATATATATATATATATATATATATATATATATATATATAGCACACCGCTTAACGCGTTAATTTCTACTAAAGTTGTTTCGCGCCGCTGGCCATGAGCGCGCGCAGTAACCGTACATGATTTTTGAAGAAAGCTTTATAGCGTTACTGTTTACAATACGCGCAAAATGTACGCTACTCCATTTGTTGCGTTTCCTTGACCACAGCAAGCCTGGTCATTACCAAAGGGAAAGATAATGCGACGCGCTCGTCGCATTACTCGTGTCGCTCGTCGCACAAATTACTCGTGTATAGCCAGGGGGAGGTGTGGCAAAGTTTGTTAGAAAGTAATGCAACGGCCCGTTTCAAAGCAGTTTTTTTTCCTCATAAGCACTAGAATTGCGGGAAAACAATAAACAATGCAGCAGCAGGAGACGGAAGGGTCATTTGGTGAGATGCGGTTACCACGAAAAAATCGATGTTTAAACTGCGAATTTTTCCTTTATTGAAGTGCATAATTTATAAAAAATAATACTATGATATCAGTATTAATAGACACAGTTTACTGCATATACTGCGAAGTATTTTAGCTTCTCTAAGTTCAATTTCGTTCCGCATTTCTGAATCGTATAGAGTCAACCTTCCCCTGCAAACTGATATTTTTGTTTGCTTGTGGAATTCAACAAGCCACCAGGAGCAGAAAAATGCAAGCACACTTGCATGCGTATGAGCATGCGCAATATGCCGTAACCCGACCCAAGTGTCCATTATACCTGACGGCTATGGTCATTGACTTATTGCTTAAGCGTTGAAAACTCTGTCCCTACTAGACCACAGCGAGCAAATGGCTGAACGTTGAACCAAACCCTTTGTTTCTGTGGTGCTACTTGTTAGTCAAATGCACAGCACGTGATAGGCTCAACAAGGCTTTCATAACAGAGGCGTCTAGAAAAGCGCGATGTCCACCAGAAATTCTTGAGCCCAGGCAGTTATGGGCTTCGTTCATAACAGCAGAGTTGACACCAAAAGACGCCAGACCTTCTAGAATTCCAGTTATTGATGATTTTATACGCACTGAAGTAAAATGGAGATTCGAGCTAGCTGGTGAACATTCGTCATTGAAACAGCGCAAACTGAGACACGCATGAAAGGGCAGCGCTTTGGTGTACTGCGTGTCCGAAATTAGTGACAAGAAGACCAGGTTCACAAATGCCGTTTGAACTTTGAGCGCCGCAGACCACCTGACAAGAGCTTCCTGCAAGTTCTGCTTTTAGCTAAGACATATCCTTTGCTCACAACTAGCTTCACAGGTCAACTAGCTTCACACATACAGCCTAACTTCCCGCTATTTCATATGCCATGTGTGTATGGGTCAAGGGCAACTTCGCGCAAAGAGTGCCAAATTTATATGTGGTGCAATGCACACTTCACTGCAGCGCATCATTTATGTGGAACAAGACACAAGCAAAAAATATACAAGCGCACTCTCTAGAAATTTTACTGGAACATAAGTGGAACGGTAGCTGGATCATGCAACATTTCATCCCCCCCCTTTACCGAGTTCCAGATAAGAACGATAAACATAAAGGAAACAGAACGAACGTTCCACATAAGATCCACTTATATGTCTTGTTCCACTTATTCAGAGCTCGGATCCAGATAAAAATATGTGGATCACCGTTTTAACTGGAACTTATATGGAACCAGATTAAGAGTGTACCTTGTTAACCGCGTCCTCGCGTTTCACGTGCGCCTACGGCCGGGGATAGGGGCCTTGCGCCCTGGCACTCTCTGCCAAGCGTCTGGGGACTTTCCCCAGAGCGATGTAAGAGCGAGATCCACGAGGGGATCGTGCGTAGCTCCGAGATCACGTAGGCGAAACGTTCCCTGCTACCTTGTTAAATAATCTGTGGCGACTATAATCCACTTTTTGTCGGTCGATGATAGCGGAAAAGGCCCGAGTAAGTCCATGCCGACCTGATCGAATGGTGCCCTAGGTGGTGAGATCGGTTGCAACAGACCCGCGGGTTTCAGTGGTGGGGATTTGCGACGTTGACATGCACGGCAGTTTTTGACGTAACGCTTCAAAGATGCACGAAGTCGGGGCCAGTAGTACGCTTGTTTGACTACGGCGAGATTTCCCGAGGAACCCAAACGGCCAGATGTCGGCTCTTCATGGCAGGCTTGAAGGATTTCATCGCGCATGTCTGTTGGTACAACGAGAAGGTAGGGCTTACCGTAACTGCTCGAGCTTTTTTTGTACAGGACATCGCCTCGCAGGCTAAAGGACACGAGACTGCGAGAAAGGCGTCGAGGCGGGGGTGACTTGCGTCGTCCTAGATTTTCGATAATTGCCCGGATTTCGGCGTCCTCGCGTTGTCGTGCAATCAAGTCGGTGGCGGTTAAGGCCCCAAGGAAGCCCCTATCATCCTCAGCCTCAGGATTATACGCTTCGGTTGGTGCGCGCGACAACGAATCACCATCGTCGTGCTCGCGACCGGATTTGTACACGTTGGTGAGGTCGAATTCCTGTAATCGAAGGCTCCAGCCTGCTAGACGTCCCTATGGATCACGTAAATTGGTGAACCAGCACAATGAGCGGTGGTCGGTCACCACTTTGAACGGACGACCATAGATGTAAGGGCGAAATTTCATTGCTGCCCACACCACTGCGAGGCATTCCTTCTCCGAGGTGGAATAGTTATTTTCGGCACGTGAAAGAGTACGACTGACGTATGCTGTCACGTGCTCTGTGCCGTCTTGGTGTTGGACAAGGACGACGCCAAGACCTACATTGCTGGCGTCGGTATGCAGTTCGGTATCGGCGTCCTCGTCAAAGTGAGCCAGAACTGGGGGTGTCTGCAATCGATTCCGCAGTTCGGAGAAGGCCGCGTCCTGCTCCTCATTCCAGACGTATGCAATGTCATCACGTGTGAGACGAGTAAGAGGTTCAGCAATCCTTGAGAAATTGGCGATGAAGCGGCGATAGTACGCACACAGCCCCAGAACGGTCGGAGCACGACCTTTTTCAAGACATGTCTTGAAAAAGGTCGGGCTCCGACCGAAACGTTGACTTAATAAACCGTCGTTCTCTAAGAGGCGAATTGACGATATATATATATATATATATATGTATATATATATATATATATATATATATATATATATATATATATATATATATATATATATATATATATATATATAAGCAGTGAAGTGAAGGAAGGGACGAACGTGCTAGAAAAGAAATTTTCAAGTAGAAAGATCTTGCACATTCGTCCGTTCCTTCATTGCTCATATTCGTCTGGATCCGCCGAAGCATTTATTACAGTATATATATATATATATATATATATATATATATATATATATATATATATATATATATATATATATATATATTGTCGGGGTTGTTCTACTAATTACTACTGCTAGCAGCGGCATCGCCGCTAGCAACCCCCTGCAGTGGGTTCGAGCACTCAACGAGCAGAGAATGAGGTCGTCGCGTCCGCGCGCTCGCTATCTCAGCCATGCTCCGCCGCGCTGCCGCGCGCTTCGACCCGCGGCCCGACTCGAGGCAGGGCAGCACGAACCGTCGCACGCGGCGAAAGAGGAGAACATTAGGCGCAACTCTCCGTGCATGGTAATTTAATAAACACACGTTAAATGAAACAAATAGTACAAGGCCGAATCTAAAGTCGAATTAAACACAAAGGACAACAACGATAACGATTAACACGCGAACACAATAACACAAACAAAGGACATTAACAATGAACAACACGCGAACGCAGAATAACACACAAAAATAACCATGCAAGGAAGGAGAGCCTAACCCCGGCCAGCGTACCCGCGACTGCGCCCCAAGAAAAGAAAAATAGAAAGAAAGGAACATACGTAGATGGGCACAGATCGCCGGCCGCTGACGTGGGTCACTGGAGCTTGCAGAGGCACGCCATCCGACCGAAGGCCTGGTCGGCCGGAGGGTCACAAAAGTACGTGCGCACCTCTCCAAGCGCCAGCAAGTTCCCCCGAGCATCTCAAAAACCAGAAACGCCAGAACGCGCAAACATTCTGGGAATTTCTCGCTGCCCAATTGCAGCCTATGTTAAAGGGACTGTCTACCGTCCTTCATCGCTCTCCCGTTTTTTGGCTCAACAGAAAGCGTACCTTTCGAAGTGTCCCAGCGTGCAGTGGTTTCTCCAGGATCTCAATAGAAATTATTAAAACAATTTTTTTCATCCACGAAGGCGCTCCCTTCCTAGTGTAGGCATGCCAGCAACACTGGGTACCGCGCATGATGCGTCGTCGTCTCCCTGGAAACCCTTTCGGGCGCGGGAGGCATCTCAACGCGAACCGCCTTCAAGGTCGACATTCCAGAGGCGACGACGAGGAGGAGAGGCGAGGGAAAGTCGGCGCGCGGGGGTGCGTCTCGGACATGCAGCGCCGCATGCATGACAAGCGCAGTACTACGCGCCTGCGCAGGCAGACGAATTCGAAGGCAGCGCCACATGCGCCACCCCGAAAGCAGCGAAAAAAAGAACAAATTGCTCTTGCACGCTATAACAAGGTGTCTCACAGGGTGAAGTACGCATATGTAAGACATACATAATAGTTTTTCAGCAGAGTATGCATACCTGCGTGGGCTGGTTCTCGTACACTTGGAAAATGACGAACACGCTGTTGAGTGTCGCTAGCGGCGTTTTTTGCACCACTTTCAGAGCGAAATTAAAAACATAATTCCTTTTTTGTGGGGTGAAAGCGTTCTCGTTCCCGTAAATGTGACGCACGATCTGCTCAATTTTACCACAATCTTAAAATTTTTCTGAGCGGTAGACAGTCCCTTTAAAACCACATGGGGCAAACGGGCAGGCCGCCGCCCCGTCAAGCTGGGGAGAGGGGGTTGCGGAGACATTCCACGCTAAACATGGCGTCGAGCGGGACCCGGCCCCACAATATATATATATATATATATATATATATATATATATATATATATATATATATATATACATACATACATACATACATACATACATAGTGTGCACACATTTTTTCTTAAATTTTTGACGTGTTGCTCAATTTATGACTTACCAAGTGAAGTGTTGGCCTAGTTGGTAAGTCAGAAATTGAGCAAGAAGTCAAAAATTTAAAAAGAAAGGGTGTGGGCAGTAAAGACGCTCATCTTCCAACAAAGTTTATTCGAAATGAACCTACCCACCAAGGAACCTTCATATGCCACTGCGCATGTGCTCACGTGTACTAAATTCCGCGTACCAACAATTAAAATTAAAAATAAAAACCGCAAGAACACAAGAACATGTAGACTTGGCTTAGAGCCAAGCAAGCATCCCTACATGGAAGCAAAAGGTGCCTTTTTGTTTTCTTCATCGCTAGCACGTGTGGGAAGAACACAACCTGACAACAAAACAAACCGCCCCGCCACGGTCGTCTATGGTACTCGGCTGCTGATCCGAGGGTCGCGGGATCGAATCCCGGCCGCGGCGGCTGCATTTCGATGGAGGCGAAATGTTGAGGCCCGTGTGCTGTGCGATGTCAGTTAATGAACCCCAGGTGGTCGAAATTTCCGGAGCCCTCCACTATGGCGTCCCTCATAATCAGAACTGGTTTTGGGATGTAAAACGCCACGAAACAAACAACAACAAAACAGCATGGAAGGGGCGCAACGCGCACTTCTCACTTCAGCCTTATGCCAGGAACATTAACTCTTTGTCCTTCAGGTGTAGTGCCAGTACACTGGGGGAGCGACAATACAGTCACCGTAGTCATTTATCGTATATGCATCAAGGATTTCCCTATCTAGTCTACCCTTAGAGCGCTCCTAGTGACCTTCGTGATGCAGAGAAGCATGGTACATCCACAGTTCGCGCATCTACCAGCGCACCTACCTGCCTAAACCACATCACTGAGCGACAATCAACGCAACATGGGCCGCGCTCTATAAATGCTTCGACACGTAAAGCTCAGTTACTATATCATCGTTGATAATCTCGCGCAGCGCCTACAAATCTTCGAAGGGCGAAACCGCACGGTGAGTGAGACTGCGCACAGTTTTCGGAAGGGCGCACTAAAGCCCCGCGACCACGTTGATAGTGACCTTGTCGGCAAGAGTGGTCGAATTAGAGGCAGCTTTTGACAGCGGACTATGTCGCGAGCCGCCGATAACTTCGCATAAAACTACCGATAATCATGGAGTCCCAATGCGCGAAGTCACCATGGGAGAAAGACGCGCGCGTAGCATAATCTACAAGGAAATCATGCGAGAATCGGTGTCACCTTATGGTGTCACCGACTGCCAAGTTGTACGGCGTCCCAGGAGCCGCAGGTCGAAGGGCGCGGGAACGCCAACCTGACGTCGGACTGACACCAACTGCATCGGACTGTCGAAGACTTGATCTTATGGCAACGAACGCAAAGACGCTTGCAATCAAGGGACGGGTCATTTGAGAAGTTAAATCCACGTCCGGTATCCGCTGTGACATCGGACGCGGCCTGTAACTACTAGCAGAAACAGCCGACTACAGAGATCGGACTCCTCCAAGGCGGCGCTCTGCTAGCGAATGCGCCGTGAGCAATTTCCAACGCAGAGCAGTGTAGATTCTGGCGCTTCCTTGTCGCACTAGGAGCCGAGCAGAGACGCTCAGCACGCGCAGAGCGTCTCCCTGTTGTCCTAGCATGGTTGTTCTTGCTTTCGTTGTCTCCATGGGTATGACTAGCTCTAAGAAGTAAGGCAGTCAGCTGCGTTATGGCTGCTCGATGGCGCATCCGATTGCAGGAGAGAAACTCGGCTCTCATTTGGAGTGTTAAGTGCGCGAAGCACACCAAAACACGGGCAACAGATATGTTAAATCACTGATTCGCTTCCCATAGCTCACATCTAATGGAGCAAGGGAGTCATACACAGACGTAATAAATTTCTTCCTCTTCGTTGCCGACAAGTGGCGCTGTGCGTCTTCCCAAACTCCACATCTCATTTCTATATATACGCTGCTGTATGTATATTCGATCTATACAGTCAAAAATGTTCACAGTGGCTAGCACAAGCGATGAGTCCCAACCGCATCGAATGGGGCTTTAATCGAAGGTGAATACGAGATAGAAAGGTGAAAAGCCGTAGCGGAGGGCTCTGGAAATTTTAACCATCTGGGGTTCTTTAATGAGCACCAGACAACGCATAGTGCACGTTAAAGAACCTCACGTGGTCAAAATTTCCGCAGCCCTTTCCAGGGCTTTTCTGTCATTTCTCTCTAATTCCCGTTGCCCTACCTCCACGGACGCTTAGCCGTGCTCCCGACATGGGCTCCAGAAATGAGCGTTCTTTCACTAAGCGAACCACAATCAAGGTACATCATCGGCGTCGAATGGCAGACGCGGCGTTAGTGACAGCGTAAGGCGCAGATGACACGTTAAGACTAGCGTCGCCCTTTTCTCGAGTGAAAAAAGAGTGACGGCGCGGTGCACCATTCACCGGAAAAGGCTTTGAAAACAACCGCAGGAAATACGAGGGAACTGAACACTATGATCGCTGTTCGACACATCGCAGTTAGGAAACGTAACTTGTCGCACAATCGATCATTTAGAGATTGACATAGAAGATCACTAAGGCCAAACACACGTGGTCCTAGTTTCGTTCTTTGTCCTTCCGTAAAAGCGGGCACAGTGAAGCAAACAGAAGAATGCTGCACGTTGTCTCAGGACGCCCGTACGAACTCTCGCGACCGCCTGAAACGCGACGCGAAAGCACGGCGCACTGCGACTATGAAGTAGCACGTACCTTTCTCATTTCCCGACAGGAACGGCAGCAGGGCAGATCTTCGTAGGACGGGAAGACGACGTGGCAGTGCAGCTCTACAGTTTCGTCACCGAGGGCGTCGACAAGGGTGGCCGTCTTGACGACTGCGAGGTGTAAAGCTCTTTCCACTGGTCACCCCCTGAGCGCTGTCTCCGGTTGCCTACTTGGCTCGAGAGCACGGTATGAGAGACACTTCCCGGCTTGCTTGCAAGACGCGGTTGACGAGATAAAGTAGCAACAACGCGCGCCCAATCAGCGTTGCGATGAAACTTGAACAGGATATTTTCTCGTTTTATACGGCGACCAACGCTTTGCGGCCAATCAGGAACGACGAAAGTAGGTCAGCGGCGGAGAAGGAAAGCGCCTGTCTGGCGCGCGTCCCAAAGTTGCTCAGACGCGCCGAATATTCGTGCACGTAAGCGTAGGTCACTCAGTGTTTTCCGCGAAACGCCTGTTGCAAACGCTCGATCTCCGATAGGCACGCGCGGCCGTCACTGGGTGCACGGGTGGGGAACGCTGGCAAGGAGCTGATCTCCAAGGGGGTGTCCTAAGGAGCACTGCACGTGTCTTGCGCGTGAGGTGTGTCGTGATCGTGGCGCACCACGGCAAAAGGAACGAATTAGGAGGGAGCGTCGCTCAACATAACTGAAGTAAGAAAACACAGTAATGTCCGCCGCGGTGGTGTAGTGGTTACGGTACTCGGCTGCCACCCAAAATACGCGGGTTCGATCCCGGCCGCGGCGGTCGCATTTTCGATGGAGGCGAAAATGCCAGAGGCCCGTGTACTGTGCGTTGTCAGTGCACGTTAAAGAACCCCAGGTGGTCTAAATTTCCGGAGCCGTCCACTACGGCCTTTCTCTCCTCTCTATCTCTTTCACTCCCTTTCCCCCACCCCCACGGACGCTTAGCCATGCTCCCTACATGGGCTGCAGAAATTAGCGTCCTTTCCTAACTGAACGACAATCATCATCATCATCAAAACACAGTAAATATGTTGCGGCCGAACGCTTGATCCGCGCGTCAGAGCACGCATTCGTTATTAGAAAGTTATGACGCAGATAATTCGGCCAATACGCCGCGTCTCAGAGCAAATGCCACTTTAAAGGAGGAGGAGGAGGAGAAAGGTAGAAGAAAGGCCAGGAGGTTAACCTCGGCTGAGCCCGGTAGGCTACCCAGCACTTGGGAAGGGGGAAGGGGAGGGAAAGATTTGGAAGGTAGAGAGCAAAAAATAAAAATAAAATAAGAATAGTGCACTTTAAAGGAAAGCAAAAGTTGACAGCGTTGACAAATCGCCGTAAGTCCATGGTGCAGTTAAACATGTTGCACTCAAGCGCCTTCTCAAAAGCCGCTGCAATGTTATCAGTCGCCAGTAATATACACAGGTGGCCATCTGCAGAAAAAAAATTAGCATCGGCTCAGCAAGACTATGCCAGGGTCTATGTAGCCTGAGCAAAGGTTCAGCTGATTTTTTTCGTCGAGCATTATATTCACGCTGTTATAGCATTATATTCATGACGAGCATTCTACTCACGCTTTTGGCATTTTTGCTTTCCGTGGTCTACCCCCGGTAGCTTGCAATGAACTGAATGAGTTGCTCTGCTCTAGCAACCAGCCGAGGCACGGCAAGAGTCACGGAGGAGGAGAGGAGGAGGAGGAGGAAAACTTTATTTGCAGATGAGTTTGGGCCCATTACGAGCCCTGGGCCACCGCACGGCCATCCCGTTGCGCCTACGTGTCCAGACCGCGCAGGGCCAGGGCACTGGCACCCCGGTTCACACAGCGAAGCTGTGTGTCCAGGTCCTGCGACGCAAGGAGGGCCTCCCATTCCTCCCAGGTGCTGATGGCGGGCTGCCCTGCGGGGGAGGATCGGCAGGGCAGCCAAAGAGAATGTGGTCGAAGGTGGCGGGTGATTCTCCACAGAGAGTGCACTCCGGAGACATGGGGCGGAAGTGGGACAGGACTTGAGGAGTGGGTACAGTGCGGGTTTGGAGCTGCCTCCAGATGATTTGTTGGGAATGGGAAAGGCGGTGGTGGGGAGGAGGGTAGTGGCGACGGGCTAGGCGAGCTTGTTGGGTGAGTTCAGAGAACGTGTGTGCCCGCTCCCTCGAGAAATCCCGGCTGGGGGTCGCCGTTTGCCCGGATAATAAGTCCTCGGGCTATGCTATCGGCGGCCTCATTTCCGGGATTGCCAGAGTGAGCCGGCACCCACAGTAGTTCAATAAGCCTATCGGGATTTACGGTACACTCCTTTAATATGTGCCAAGCGGGAGGATGAACGCGACCACGAGCAAAGTTAAGGATGGCTGTTTTTGAATCACTGAGTATATAGGCTGCATTGGTTTTGGCGATTGCTAACGCTATAGCAGCTTCCTCCGCCTCCTCCGTGCTACAGGGCGAGTCCAAGAAGTGGGTAAGGGGGGGGGGGGCTGAAGGATGATAAGCTACTGCGACAGAACGGTCTGGACCACACGCGGCATCTACCCAGCGCGCATCCTCTAAAGCGCCATATGCCTTATGGAGAGTTACCGCTCGCGCGACGCGGCGGGAGTGGTGGTATTCCGGGTGAACGTTCCTAGGAAGAGGTTTGATGATAAGCGCGTGGCGCGAGGTAGCGAGATAACCCCCGTATGCAGAGATGTAACTTGGCTCGAACTTGACTTGCGCCAGTCTCAAGAACGCTTCGCCGCATGTCATAAATCGTACTTGACTTGCGGGTGACTTGCGGAGGACTTGGACGGGCCGAAGTCCGCTCTCATTTCAAGTCTGCTCAGGGGCTAGCTTGAAACTGACTTCGTGCTTCATTCCAACATGGTCGCCCCCCGTACGGACGTCAAGCGGAGGTTACCTGTTCGTGAATTTGCTTGTCACACCGTGGATGCAGCATTTTCAGAAGCGCATCGCGAGTCGAAAATTCCGCCGCCACCCCTGCGTGACCGAGGCAGCTAGGGGACGCTGTACGACGAACAACACCTCTCTCGCCACATGTGCACGAAAACGCCGGGCGACAGCTTCTGGGTACGATGCCTCGCCGAGAAAGCGAGGACTACTCCGGAAAACAGCCTGTGCCTTGGACGTTGCAGTTACCGGCTGTGTGGTTTCGCGGCACCAGTACGCTTCAAACAGTCGCCGATGGTCTCGTGCGGATTCCTCCGTGAACATGTGTGTCGTGCGTTTGGAAAAATGACCCTGCTCACTGCGAAGCCGCTGTGCTGGATTTTGGTGTGCTTCCTGCAGTTTGCGAGATCTCCTAAAATGACACGGGATTTTCATGAAGTGGCCGGATTACTTTGTGTAACCGGATGCCTCGACTGCACACACGCGTGCAATAAAGTGATGGTGACGACACGGAAGTGCTGCTCATGTATCTTTAGCGATTCTTTTACCTTGAGGGATCGGTTTGTCAACTGTTTTCTTGCAGTGTAAACAATCCTCAAGGTAAGAAACACGCTTCGCTGAAAGCGTGATTACGAGCCAATTTCGTTGTTTCCAATCACTGTTGGCGCTCATGACTGTATTAACGTTCAGCATGCCGAACTTGTCACGTAGTAATCCAACGAGAAAATATAAAAGCGGCCCGAATGAGCCAGTAATGTGCGCTTAGCAATTTTGTTGTGATATCGCTTTTCTTTGTGCAGCTTCCTTATTCCGCTTTCATTTAGCTTATCCTAACATTTCCTCCTATTGTCGGTTACCGTGCCGCGTGATACCGTACGTGGTTATCCTTTATATGTTTCAAACAACGTGGCATTCCATGGTGTGCCCGTAGTCGTTCACGAGTACGGTCAGCAGGCTCTTTTCATATTTTGTAAAACCGGGTGCCGCCTTTGGTTGTAAGCGTTATCTTGGGACGAGATCGCACACGGCTGCAACGTTTCAGCGTCAAGTCCTGTTGACATGACAGCAGTATCATTCCAAACGAAGCGCGGTGGCCGGTACTCGGGCTCCGAAACCTGATTTACTAGACGATGGCATGTACACTCTAGTCCTATTGTTGTCTACGTGGAATGTTTCACGTAAAGCAGACTGTCTGCACGTGTACTTTCCTTCTGCTCTTCTTGAGGGCAGCGTGAAACATGCGAGACCGGACAGGGGGACCCACGTAGCCCGTACTCGTCGTTCGGAGCGCGTTTATCTCTTTTTGTTCGTTCTTATTATTTTTTTTTTGCTAACATTCCGACCTAGCGCGTTCGTCTATCTTGGTCTTTTCTTGAAAGGGTCGCGTAGTCGGATCCATAACAAGGGCAGCTGCAATTATTTTGGAATGCCTACGGGAGAAAGAAAGGCGAACTCCTTCAAAAACCGATCATATGCGATCGCACCGGCATATCACATCAAGGTGTTAGCCCAGACGACTAACGAGCGCCTTGGGACAATCTAGAGCAAGAGCCGTTGAAAGGCACCATGAACGCACACCAATTTTTTGGCTTCTGCACACGCGAAACAAGACCTTTAGGTAAAGAGAAGCGAAAACCGAAACAAGGAAGGTTGTGCAGCTCTTGGAGACCGCCCTGGAACCCGCGGATAATGGCCTCTTTCAGCAAGCAACACTATATATTACGGCAGCAGCCCGTCGCGGAATGCAATAAGTTGACCCAAAGCACACTTCAGCGTGTGTGCGCTGACTGATATTTCGAAGAAGGCGTACTTTTTTGCCGTACAACGTGTCTTACGCTAATGAATTTATTATGAACCTCGAACACAGACGAGCAACACGCGCTTGCATTGAAGCACGGCCTTGACTTGCTCAAGTAAGTCAGGTCTGGTCAGGTCGAGCGTCTATGAAACGCGAAAGCAGACTTGGACGGTTTCAAGTCCGCTTCGTGCTTCGGGCCGACTTCCGAAAGTCAAGTCCAGGCGCGATGCAAGTTACATCTCTGCATACGGGGGTAATTCTCTAGTCCGGTCAAGCATATGCATTATTTAATGGCACGAAATGCTCGGTAGTTCGGTTATAACTGACGGTTATTTCGGACCATCCTCGAAGCGCGCTTAGTCCGAATCTGTGCAGATGTGCGACATGAAAGAGTGAAGATGCGCGAGCGTGCAGCCAAAACGAGGCGGCACATTAGATCAACCATCAGCAGCAGCGTAAACTGTGTTTACTACAGCGTGCGGCATCACGCTACACTAGACGCTTTGCTCAATTCTTTTTTAATTAAAAAGAAGGGTTGCCGACTATGACCGTGTTTATATAGTGACGGGCGGTACATCCGCTGCGGCTGTGGCAAGCTATAGCTTAGTACCTGCTCGGCACGCATGAACTACGCGAACGCTTGTCCGTGATAGCGTCGATAGCGGCCACTTCGTTGCACAGCGGCTGCGGGAAACAGCATTTTCGTGTTTGCTGTATGCCTTTCGAATCGTGTGCTCCCCATCCATGACTGCGCAACAGCGAGCTACGTAGCTACGCTTCTTCCGTGGTGGCTTTGGCAAGCAGTGGTTTCCTCTTGATAGTTCGCTTAGGCTGCTTAGGGCGCACATGCCTTCAGAACTGCGTGGGCACTGTCAACTATCACGGCACTGCCAGCTGTGGTGTAGGCGGGGTTCATCCCGAGAGAACTCGGAATGCAGTATTTTTGTGCTCAGACGGTGCGCGTGCATGGTCGCTACGTATGATCTCGTTGCCAGCAACTACTGTCACGTCTGCGGAACGCCGCGGTTTTGGCACTCCGTAATAGTTCGGTTTATTTTCCATCGCGCGTGTCTTCGGAGCCTGCATGCAACAAATGTGTCGCTGGTGATCGCAGTTACTTCTGCAGTAGAAGTGGCGTAATTTCGTTTTGACTCGGTGCAATGTTATGAGGTTACATGGCGGAAGCTGTAACCCACACACAGCGATTTTGCTGCATTCCGCATGCTGGCATCGAATGCACCAGTTGCAACAGCAATGGATGAATGGTTTGTTGCCGCTCAATTTGTTGACAAAGAAAAAAAAAAGAGGATCGCCTCAAGCGCATGGTTATTTTAGTGGCAGCGGCAGCAAGGGGTGGGGGCTGAACGCTACTTTCCTGTTGAACTAAGGCGCGGGGTTCTTGCACTGCAGTCTCTACATGAAGGTAGTCACAAAATTACGAGAAACGCTTCTTTTACACTGGTATTATGAGAATTAAGAACAGGATTCACTTATTCATTCATGAAATCAGCGTGCATCTATATGGCAGACATTTATTCTCTTGGTACCATTAGTAATTCTGAAATTTTTTCTGCTGCCCTTAAATTCCAGTTAACTAGCTAGGAGGATCGATATTTGAAAAGGAAGTGGAGACTGTGCAGAACATGCTCACAGGTGCTGAACAGATCGTTTAAAGCGAAAGGCCTTTGGTGAATTTCAAAGTGGCACTTCCCTTTTAGCTGGAGGCAAATCACAGCTGGAGGCAGCCATTCAAAACATATCTTTATGTAATAAAAAGAGAGAGAGGGCACACTCTTGCGGTGTTTTTTTCGTGGCTTTTAGCAATATTCATCATCTTTAGTGGGAGCATTGACATGAATTTGTAATTTTGTAACTGCACTCCCCATGTATGAGACTCGGCTCTCAGGTTTCATCATTGGCGAGCTCATGCATAGTTGCAGGCCAGCAGAAAGGTGAGCTGTGTCAGGATTTTTATGTTTTTATTACACTGTACATGAACATTGCGCAGCACGTACATCACACTGTCTTTATCAGTTGTGCATCATGAAGACAGGCCTGTGTGCGTTTTGCAATTACTGTTGTCAACACCTGCTCCGAAAAGCAGTTTTGCTGCTACGAAAAGCAGTTTTGCTTGCTCCAAAAGCTGCTCCAAAAGGACTTAGGCTGGTAGCATCACTGCAATACAAATGCCTTCTTTTTTAAGATGAGGTTTTCCACCGTTGACTGTAGGTAAAAGCTAAGCAGCTCTAAAAACCAGCTGACACTAACACCAGACTGGATGTGGAAATTTGACCCTCCAAATTTATCAGTACATTCGTCAATGCATTGTAGTGAAAGGTCTGGCACAATTGAATAATAAAGGTCCTTGACGTCTACTAAAAATGAGAATAAGGTCTGGTTCTATCTATGGAGTCTTTACAGGCCACAGAGTTGCAAACAGTGGGAGGTGAGGCCGATAGCGATTATAAGGCCGCAATGGGAAAAGGAAACTAGTGAAGCCCTAAATATAAAGAAATCGATGTTCCTATGACTTGTGATCTCACTCGTGAATTCGCGATGTACACTCCGGTACCGGTTTCGCAGACACGAGAGAAAAACGGCGCGCACATGCGTCGCAGCCATCAGCGACCGTTCCACGGTTGCGCCGTGAAGGCAGCGCCGCTTCTCATGCAGTGTCAACTTATTTGTTTCGTACCTCATGGGCAGCACAGAAGAAGAGAGTGGGAATGCTTAATAATATGCGTGCTCTAACCTAGAGCACTAATTATGGTGCGTATAAAAGCATCTGGCTATGCACACCAAAGCGAAGACTCCATATAGTAGTACGAAGTCTCTACGGCTACGCTGCGTGACATACCCGTTTTTGTGATTTTCAAACTTAATTTAAAAATACAAATTCTACTCAAACCCTATTAAGAATGCTTGAATCTGTCACCATAATTCATGTTTTTTTTTTCATTTCCGCCAGAATCTAATCGCAGGTTCTGGTCAGTTGTCGGTCCCTTTAAGCATTTCAAGGTTGTCAGCAAATAAAGTGCACCACATTTGCACCATGTGCCATTTTCATAAATTATCAGCCTAAAGGCATGTCAACGTGGGTTGTCACAATAATACCTCAATGAAATTGACCTTAGCATTAGGCGCACTATTTTGGATGGAACCAGTGTATAACCTGTTGTGCAAGATCTTCGCTTTTCTTCTGATCTCTTTCAAGGAAGCATGATCGTGACAGTAAAAAAATTACAGCATATCCACGGAGTGAATGATGATGAGTGGGCGAAGCTCGGGATGTTTATCGTAGATCGTGCCGAGTTCCGGATTAATTTAGTTAACGCGCATGCTACGAATCCTCACGGTTCAACTATGCACAATGCACAATTGAAATCTCCCACTGGCACGTCATTGCAAGTCAAGATCCAGTGCCTATATATATATATATATATATATATATATATATATATATATATATATATATATATATATATATATTATATATATATATATATATATATATACGGGTTGCCGGTGAACGCTTCTCCAACGCGAGCAGTCGGTATTTCTCAATCAAGAAACTCGCTAGGAGACGCTGCCTGCGCCAACGTTGTCTCTCGCGTTTGCCGGGGCAGTGTCGAGTTTGCCGGGGAGCGCGTGGCTCCCGGCGCTCCCGGCGCTCCCGGCGAGGGCGCGAGCCGTCTCGTTTTGCTTTTAGAAAACATCTGGCGTCTTTCGTTGGTTTATTTCATCAATCAACGGCGTTTTGAACAAAATTTTTATTGTTTAATCACGCACAGGAGAAATCTCACCAGGCACTACCTTGGAGGTAAACAATGGCTGCTAATGGGAATGAGAGACAGAAGAAGTCGGCTTTTAGCTAACACTTACACTTCTACTTCTACTAAAGTTTCCTACTGGAACATGCCAATGGCTGCTAATGGGGAATGAGAGACAGAAGAATTCGGCTTTTAGTTAACGCGCACGCTGCGAATTTTTTATTGTTCAACAACGCACAGGAGAAATCTCCCACCGGCACCACCTTGGAGGTCAAGATCTGGTACTAGCGTTAAGACTGGTTACACACTACTACGACGGGGGACGAACGGGTGCCGCTATAAGGAGCCTCGCCCCTAAAAAAGGAAGAAACTGCATGACATGCTTTCTTCCTTATAAAATTGAATAGACATAATGGCAAACCCACCCTCTTTGTCTGCAGGGAGCACACACAGTGAATTCTCTCCTAAAAAACAAACTTGTTTCACCGGAAGATTGGAAACAGATGCCTTACACCCTAGTTACATGGGCAACCTTAACTGCTCTCAGCATAACTGCTGTTAAGAATTTCAACCGTGGTTAACACTGACCAGAGTCCACCAGAGTTGCACGGGCTATCCTGTTCGCAGTTGACAAACTTGGCCCACATCCAGCATATCGGCATACACACTCACGAGAAGACTTCAAGACTTCGTAACCTCATAATTATGTACGAGAGAAACAACTTTGCACAGCCCTGCATCGTTATATGAGAACACTGTCAATGAAATGCCTTTGCAAGCAACAAATACATCAAAACAATCTGCCGTCACCACGGACTGCTAAACGCTGACAAACTGCTGAGCGCTAGGCTTAGCAATGTGTATAGTGTTGCTGTCACCATTTGTGATCAAGCGCAAGGTTGTCATAGAGCATTTGTTTTTGCCAGCACGATTTACATTATTACTGATAAGTCATGCCTGAAACCATACGATTGCTTTTCGCAGCACCTCAATGTGAGGAGGAAGGTCCGAAAGGAAGCGAGCCGAATGGTTTGGTGAGTGAAACGGCTGGTGCCGCTGTTTACCTCTCGCCATGCAGCACCCGATCAGTTGTACAGTGTGAAAACGGGAACTCGTTTGCAGAAATGGCGAACTTTAGAACTTCGCTCAATTATGAGTTGTTTCATGTCATAAATAAATGAGAGCCAATATTTTAAATGCTGTCATGACTGCTGATACAGCAGACATCTTGATAGTCTTGGTCTGAGCGGACTGACCATGGGGAACCAACCGCAGCTGGGTGCAAGAGCACGTGTTTCAACCACTTCTGTGCACTGAGGTCATAATATGATAATTATCCTCCTACGGTGCACGCTTTCATTTGTGTCAGCAGGACATGCACGCTTTCATTTTGTGTCAAGAAAGGGGTGCTTCCCGAGCAACTACAGCGGCTCTTGGCGGCTTTATGCCTTCTAAAGGACACGGGACAAATGTCTGCGAAACTGTGAAGGCGTGTCCTGCTGAGGCATGTCCGGTGGTATAGTGAGTGCCTATGCGCTCATGTACGAGTCACCACTTGGTCTGCTGATGTTGCCGAGAAGCTGCGTGAACTTCGGTGGTGTATTTTAACATCAACCGAGTTCGTATGGGAGGCTCAGCTGCTTCAGCTTCGCAACTTAGCAACTGTGAGACGGCAGATGTTGAAGTGCCCTGTTTTTAAACTGGAAAATCGGAACATGCTTCGGCACACCACAGGCGTCCTCTCTTTGGGAAAAAAATTCATGATTCAGCTAAAGTGTCCCCCCCCCCCCCCCCCAGGATCTTCTGGCTACCGTCAGGCAAGTCTCGACGAGCTCCTGAAAAAGAATGTTGTATAGCTGATGGTGTCCGTGTCCTGAGTCGCTGTAGTCCCCCTGTTAGACGGGCAGCTCCAATCAGGCTTAGCGTAACTGCAGTTATCGTTAAACGTGGTTAGGCTGCTAGCCGTGTTTGACCATCATCCGAGCTTGCCAAGCCCGCTTGAGCATAAACCAAAGTTCACAAACAGGCAAAACCGCGAGCAGTACCTCTCCAAAGTAGAGCGCTGCTTGGCAATTATCTTCCCAAAGCAGTCTTTTCGGCTGATGCAGCATAGGAAGCTGTAATACAATCTTAGGAAGGTAATTAACATAATATGACCTCAGTGCGCCCAAGTGGCCGAAACAAGTGCTTTTGCACCAAGGTGCGGTTGTTTCCCCACGGTCGGTCCGCTCACACCAAGACTACCGAGATGTTTGCTGTATCAGCGGTCATGACAGCATTTAAAATATTGGCTCTGATTTATTTGACATGCTCATAATTGAGTGAAATTCTAAAGTTGGCCATTTCTGCAAACGGCTTCACGCTTTCACACTGTACAACTGATCGGGTGCTGCAATGCGAGAGGTAAACAGCGGCACCAGCTGTTTCACTCACGAAACCATTCGGCTCGCTTCCTTTCGGACCTTCCTCCTCACATCGAGGTGCTGCGAAAAGCAATCGTATGGTTTAAGGCATGACTCATCAGTAATAATGTTAATCGTGCTGGCAAAAACAAACGCTCTATGACAACCTCGCGCTTGATCACAAATGGTGACAGCACCGCCATACACATTGCTAAGCCTAGCGCTCAGCAGTTTGTCAGCGTTTGCCAGTCCATGGTGACGGCAGATTGTTGTGATGTGTTTGTCGCTTGCAATGGCGTTTCATTGACAGTGTTCTCATATAACCTGCAGGGCTGTACAAAGTTGTTTCTCTCGTACATAATAACGAGGATACAAAGTCTTGCGAGTGTGCATGTCGATATGCTGGGTGTAAGCCGAGTCTGTCAACTGCAAACAGGATAGCCTGTGTAACTCCGGGGGATTCTGGCCAGTGTTAACCATGGTTTAAATTCTTAACCGCGGTTATGCTAACAGTGGTTAAGGTTGCCCATGTAACTAGGGTGATAGCCGTCTGTTTGCAATCTTTCAGCGAAACAAGTTTGTTTTTAGGAGGGAATTCACTGTGTGTGCACCCTGCATCGAAAGCGGGTGGGTTTGCCATTATGTCTATTCAATTTTATAAGGAAAAAAGGCATGTCGTGCAATTTCTTCCTGTTTTTACTATCACGATCACGCTTCCCCGAAAGAGATCAGAAGAAAAGTGAAGAGCTTGCTCCGCAGATTATACATTGGTTCCATCCAAAATAGTGCATCTAATGCCAAGGTCAATTTCATTTAAGTATTTTCATTGTGTTGACCCACATGGACATGCCTTTTAGGCTGATAATTTCTGAAAATGGCACATTGCAAATTTGTGTTGCACTTTATTTGCTGAAAATTTTGGATTGCATAAAGTGAATGACCCTTTTTCTGGCAAAGAATACTTGTGCTGTACAGGAATTTGTTCACGATAGAACGAGACTTTATTCATATTTTTCGTAGACGTCAAGGACATTCATTATTCAATTGCACATGACTTTTCACTACAATGCATTGACATATGTACTGATAAGTTTGGATGGTCAAATTTCCAAACCCAGTCTGGTGTTAGTGTCAGCAGGTTTTTAAAGCTGCTTAGCTTTTACCTACAGTCAACGTACATCCCTTGGGGTGGAAAACCTCACCTTCCAAAAGGCATTCGTATTGGTTCATGCGTTGCTTCAGTGATTTAGTTTTAGCAAATCTTGACAGGGTCAGTTAGAGATGCCCTTGCTACACTAACGTGTTGCAAGTGTTTAGATAAGTTGACGATCTTGAAATTTTTTAGGCAGAGGTACTGGTGCATACGAGGCTGATGCTCCAGTTGTTTTGGCTCTTATACGTAAACATTTTGAGCACTTTGATCTTACCCATGAATTGTCTGACAAAGGTGAAATTACATTCCTGGAGGTTATGATATGTTGCAAGATGGTCGTTCCTGCTGGATGTTCTGCCAAGGTGGGAATAAGCGAATTCTTCCCTATTATTCTGCGCATTGAAACCTTTTTAAGCGTGGTGTTCTGGAGTCTTGCGTCATGAATTCCTTACAAAATTTCTGCGTGCACAAGATGTGTAGCAGCTTTCAAGGGCAAGTTGAGAGACTAACTTCAGCCGGTTGTCCTGCCTTTCTGGAAGTTTCTGTTGGCGAACGGCTTTTTCGCGACCTCAACGTATGTTTATGAATAATGTAGTCCATCCTGCCGGGTAGACTGCAATACCTGTATATGCATAAAATCGCACACAACTTGAAGAAAGTCGCGCTGTGGGTAAGTGTGAACATTGTTTCCTCTGCCCCGGAAAAATTGAGCAAGTTGTGCAAAACATCTGTCCCTACTTATAGACCGAAAGAAGGATGTCCTGTCAGCCATAACGATGGTAACAGGTTCAGAGGTTGTATTTGGAATACAGTATACCAACTGCCATTTTCCTGTTTAAAAACAGATTGGTATTTGAGTGAATGTTCGTTTACAAGGAGTTGTGCAACATTGATCACTCAAAGCAAGCCTGGATCTCTGCCCATTGCAGCACATGTGACTGCATACACATAAATTTTTAGAGTGCAATGTCATCACAAAGTCCTGTGATTGTACCACAAGCAAAGTCGCTGAAGCAGAAAAAGTTCCTTGTTGAGATATAAATGCGTTAGTATACCTTCTGTTGCACTCACTGGATAAAGAAGACACATTTAGGGTTATTCACGTGTTGAACTGCCATTTCATTGCCACACTGCACACCAGCACATGGCTGGTGTGCAGTCTGGTTCTCTATAAAAGCGAAGCGCTTTCATAGAAATGAACCGTTGGAAGTTCAGCACTGTTTGAACTGTCTTCTGTCCACTCGAGTTGCTTGTACTGTCGACTTTGCCCCATGAATACACCCAGTCGTTTGCTCTTCTAAGTATCATTATTGTATAGGACTGTAGCCAAATTGGTTCTGAATAATCATGTTACTGTTTATTGCTGTAGTTAATTCAACTCTGCCTTTGATGGTGTTTACTTATCATGCTGTCCGGAAGCATAAACAGGGACAGAAAGAAACAGGAAGTGGTGACGGCTGTACCATCCTGTGATTTGTTTTCTTCCGCTGTTTTTCTAATTGGTTTTCATGCTTAAGTACCTTGCCTATTGTAAAATTGCAGCCATGTGTATAATAAAACATAATGGGTATAATTGTGCTAAACAGATGTATATTAGGAGCTTTGACCTGTTTTTGGAAGGCTGGTGGAAACCATGGTTTTGTCAGGGAAGAAATTTTTGTTATGAAACACCTTGCATCAGTCACAAGATTTCCCAGCCCTGCAGTGCTTCCAAGCTTCATCGTACACACGATGCTGCTCATATAGATTGCTGTTACTGCTTAAATGAACATACTGAAAAATGAGAACAAAGAATACCATGAGCATATGCTGAAAATGGAAGGCGTACCGAAATCTAAGGGATTAGCTGAATACTTTAGGCCACATATTAAAAGACCCGCTCATACAATTCTGAAAGTTACCCAAGGTGGGCTCCCAGATGATGCATTTCTGTGTTCATTGCCAGTGCTGCCTGAAATACGAATTTACAATCTGCTTTTCGGATACATAGTTTTCTCAATCCACCCCCTGTGATATTCACAGTAAGCTCAAAACGATGTAGCTTTAGCATTAGAGAGCAGTGAAGTGCTAGTGAGGTCATGGTTTTGTAGAGAATGTTAAATAGCTGTGCCTTTGAGAGAACGAAAGGGAAGGGGTCAAGGGCTCGTTCTTCATTTATTAGAAACAACTTAATGAGCAAACAGACACTGAAGCCTAGGAAAGCATAGGGGAAGTTACTTGTGGTATAGTAATTGTGGAGAAAGTAGAAAGGAATTAAAGTCGACGAAAAGACAAACCTGCCTTCGGTGGGAACCGAACCCACGACCTTCGGATGTCGCGTCCGATGCTCTACCAACCGAGCTACGAAGGCGGTCGTCCCCCGTCCACTTTATTGCGTGTTTACGTACGTATTATCCTGGGAGTGTTAGGCAGCGCCACTCATGGCCAAGGCGACGTGTGTGGAACACACTTTCTTGCCAGGAGGCGTCACGTAGAACGTGAACTTAGATGAGATGGCTGCTGCCCAATAAGCCCTCGCATGCTACCTGAGGCATCAAGTCTGCTGCAACGAGGCCCAAGCTATGAAATAACGAAAGGGAATGGGTCAAGGGCTCGTTCTTTATTTGTTAGAAACAACTTAATGAGCAAACAGACACTGAAGCCTAGGAAAGCATAGGGGAAGTTACTTGTGGTATAGTAATTGTGGAGAAAGTAGAAAGGAATTAAAGTGGACGAAAAGACAAACCTGCCTTCGGTGGGAACCAAACCCACGACCTTCGGATGTTGCGTCCGATGTTCTACCAACTGAGCTACGAAGGCGGTCGTCCCCCCGTCCACTTTATTGTGTGTTTATGTACGTATTATCCTGGGAGTGTTAGGCACCGCCACTCGTGGCCAAGGCGACGATGGTTCGGTTCCCACCGAAGGCAGGTTTGTCTTTTCTCTGTTTTAGGAGTACATTTCGAATGCTTGCATGCACGTTTTGTAAGCACAACACACGAGTGAATTTGATGCGAATTATTGAATCGTGTCAGATGTGCCACATTTTAATGTCATCTGAAACTGCTTAATGTTTTGCTTAACTGATTGCAGTGTTTTATTAATGTTATTGTTAGAAATTGTAGCAAAAGCACTGATTTTAATGTGCTTCAAAATGCTTTTGCTTCCCTAGAAAATGAGACTGGAAACCACCCTATGCAGCTGCCGATGCCACCTGTGGGAGACCACACTGCTTCATTCTGCAAGTGCTGGAGAAGCTATTTCATTGAAGGCAGAGGGAAGCTTATCAGACAAGAGCAACACGCACAGCATTGGAATAAACACCACCAAAGATTTGTATGGTATATGTATCAATTGATTTCACTTGTCATCAATATGTTGTACACCTGGCCACATGCACAGTTGCTATTTATCCTATTCCCATTTACACCCACAGCCTCAACCATCTGGCCATTATTTGCCAAATGCCAATCATCTGCCCGGCAGCACTGCCTAGCCGTCAGCTGCTCATGACCCACCACATGCCCACCATGTGCCCATCGACCACCGTCTGCCTAACAACCCACCATACACCCATCATATCTCCACCTCAACCATCTACCCACCACCCTCCCACTACCATAATCCACCATAATCCCACCAATCGTGCCCATCATTTCTCCACCTACCCATCATTTGCCCATCGACCACCATCTGCCCAACAACCCACCATACACCCATCATATCTCCACCTACCCATCATCTGCCCACCTCCACCATCTACCCACCACCCTCCCACTACCATAATCCACCATAATCCCACCAATCGTGCCCATCATCTTGCCCATCATTGGTGGGATTTTCAATAGGGATATATATATATATATATATATATATATATATATATATATATATATATATATATAGTAGACCCTCGGAATGGCAACAAAAATGCAGAAAGTGTTTATTCAACGTTTCAGCCGGAGACCGGCCTGATGAAGGCCGGTCTCCGGCTGAAACGTTGAATAAACGCTTTCCGCATGTTTTGTTGCCAATTCCGAGGGTCTACTACTCATCTCTGCCTTCACGCCTCCGGCCTGTTCACCACCATGACTGCTACACACACACACACACACACACACACACATATATATATATATATATATATATATATATATATAAACCGCATTGTGCATCATATAAGACAGGCAGGAATTTGTGCTTACCTCTTCCACCATTTTCTCTAAGAAACTAATTGTTCATTTACATCCAGCATCAATGAAGGTATGCATAACAAAAACAATCCATGCAGTGAACTGTTCCAATGCTTTGCCAGCATTTGTATCTAAGGAGGAAAAGAGATTCTGTAAACAATAGCAACATACCTCGTCGAATATATGTTGGTGTACACGTTCACCTGTAGCTATTGGCTGTGACTTTGGCAACTCCGTCAGGTACGACATCAATGTCCCAAAGGTCGACGGACTCATCAAAGCATTTGTCCAGCACCTGGGCACAATTGCAGCAGAATCAATATTCCTACAGAAACAATTTATTTATGTACAGAATCACAGATATCGAACGACCTAATTTATTTAAATGGCTTCAACCAATGAAGGGTAAAGGGAGCAGCATGAAATTAGCGATCAAAGCACTGGTGACTAACGGGAGACATGAAAAAAGAAAGAAACACTCAAGGTGCGATATATTACCTGGGGACCCACCTACAGCGTTTTCCAAATGATTGGCTGGATGGTTAGTATCAGTAAATCCCTATTGCATTACTGCAAAGTAGATTTATATTGATAAGTGCGTGCTCAAACATCCGTGTCCTACTGAAAACTAGCATTACGTGCGCACTCTTCGGTACGCAGCTACGATCACATTTGTCGACTTGACGTCGCTGACGCAAATCAGCCCAGCGTAGGCATCACGCAAGCTAGTCCATGCCTACGACGAACAGACACAACGGACGACAAACGTTTACGCGACACGTGTTGCGTGGCAGATGTGAATATTCTGCTGTGTTTAACTTTATTAATCGAAGCACTGTCTCGGTGGCGAAAGCACGTGCAGGATTGCCACATTTAATTAAAGGCTATTTGCCGTGCGATGCAGGCAATCTCTTCACTATTTGTCACAGGTAAAAACGCGGACAAGTTCAGTCAAACTGCACACGTGCTAAACAACGCGACGCAAGTGGCTGTTCGCGATAAATACAGCAACAGATAGCAAATGACTCGACGTACAACAAAAGTCTCGCGCCTGTAATGAAGCCGACTACTATAAATCAATTTAGCAATGTTATAGCTTACCTGAGAACGGTGACATCCAAAGTCAACGACGGGACCAAAACCTTCGCGCTCACGGGCAGAGGTCCCAGGGTCAGATTTCTTAATGGGCTACCCGTTCCGCAAGCACTTAACAGTCGCCACCAGCATCGTGCAGTCGAGTGCCTCATCGCTCATTTCAAGCAATTGTAGAACACCAGATTTGAACGCAAACTAACAAACTCGCTAACATGAACGCCATGTGCGCCGGCCCTGCGAGCATTCTGCGAGCGACAAAGTAAGTTGGAACCTGCTGCTTTGGCGACGGCAATCGTACTGCCGCGGGAGCGAAGGAAACCAAAACAACTTTTTAAAAGCACATGCAAGCATTGCCTCCGAGACTCGTTACAACTTTATTGCGAGACATTCATTTTTGATTACAATTATTGCAAAAATGGTTGGTGATAATTATTTGCTATGTTTAATTTTTATGAGTGACCAGTGGTTTAATATTAAAAAGAAAATAAATATAAAATAGCCGGTAAATGTTTCAGATCTCGAAAACCACTACATTAAAAAATGGCGCTGATGACGCTGCACTCAGCTTTTTTTTCTTTTCTTTCCCGCGTGCAAAGCTCTTGCAGAGGCTCGTAGACTTTCTATTATTCCGTGTAGAAGAAGTGTGGCTTTGCCCACCTGCAGGATGGTGTTTTTATAACAGGTGTACAGCATGATGACTAAGCTGTGTACACCATTTCTGTTACTTTATTCCAAAGATTTTCAGGTTGACCAAAGTATTGAATAGGTAATTGACAAAAAAAATGAAAGAAATGTCTCAAACCCCGTGCTCCATTGCATAACAAGCCCATAACAATAAATGCAAATATGTGTGTGGTGGATGAAGTGCATGCCGTGTTAAACATGTACATTCTGCTGTAAAGGGTTTTGGATGAACTGGAGCAAGTAGTTTTACTTTCGAAAGTGCTGTTTCTTAATACAATATCCCGGCCAATGTGTTTTACTTATGACAGCTCTTTTTATCTAAGCCAAATCACAGGTTTCAAATACGTCATGAATTTAAATATTACGTGTTCTGTAATTAAATATACATGTACTGCTCCACAATAAAAACAAGAGAATCGCATTCAGAGGAACGGTAAAACATCCTGTGAACTTTTTTCTTCCATGTTTCCTTTTTGTTTGAAGTGATAGTGACATGTAGCAATGAAGGAAATGCAATGCATACAACCGAACGGACGTCACACTTGATGGGCCAGGATTAATTTGACATCCGGCGTCTCATCTGAACGGAAATCGCTTGAAATGCATAAAGCTAGTTGCGCATTGTTGCCCTCGCCTCCAAAACTTGTAACAGCGCAGGGGACGGATACACGCCACGAACGGAAGTGAGATCTAGCACTGAATCTTGCGTCCAGTATGCATATAACAGATTCTCGTGCTCTCTTTCATGTTCCTGAATCTGAAACCGATCCGAACAGTTCTTTCGAGGAGACATTTAGACAGTGTTTTACAGCTTGCGATGTGCAATCCAGGTATTAGTTGTGACCGGCTCTGTGGGCTTTCGAGCAAACTCGTGGGTGTTTTGGCAACTCGTATCACCTTTGGCTCCAAAAGGGTGTCTTATGTACAACATTAGCCCTTACCCCTACCAAAAGACTACTTCGGTAATCAAAACACCCTTACACCCCAATTTTCTCTACTTTCGGTTTGTCAAAAGGGTGTTTTAGTTGCTCTAAACCGCTTTAAGGGTGCAAACAGGTTTACAGTGTAGGACTACGAGATCCTGCGGACGCTCCTGATGTTTTCGTGAGTAGCTTGATTAATGTATTGTGAGCTTCTCGGCGGGACTTATATATTACCTCTGCATTTCAGGCTCTACTTAAACCTCCTCGTTTGATGACAGAGGATCTGGACATTTCCAGCTACTGATACCACGAGCTGCTCGAATACTAAATATCATCGACATGTGACGAAATTTGCAGGCGGCTACATAGTATTCTCCGGCCGCTTTTCTGCGACACGCGCCGTATACTTACTTCCTGGTATCATCAATAGTGAGGCATTTACGAATAAACGGCTGACCAGTATTTCGTGAACTCCTGGCATGGGGACGCGTCCTTTAGCTGAAGAGACCAGAATACAGTTCCTCGGCCAACGTGTAGTCCACTGGCTACTTATTTATTGTTCACCGTCGAATATTTCATGAACCTGCTTTCTCCTTTTTGAAATCTCTAACCTGGGTCGGCTGGTGAAACACTGTCTCGTGCTGCGATTAATAAGTGGCATCTATAGAATTTCACACACTGCTAGTTGTATCTCGCTGCTTGTAGCAATCAGAATTTTCAGTCTCTTGCCTCCTACCGGGTCTCGCTTATCAATCAATATTCACCTGCAAACTACTGTTATATTAGGGCACAAGGACTGACCTTCCACAGAGTAGCACTTCTTTAATGTTCACAATAGGACATAGTAGACATATAAAGAACAGGATGAGTAGCTAGTGCCTGCAACTGCTGCAGTGAAAGCGAAGTCGTGTGTGCGTCATACCACTTCGCGAAGGGAAGAAGCAGATATGCCTCTTGCAGGGAACTGCTCAACTGTTATCAAATTTCAGAACACATTTTGGTAGTCCTTAAGGGTTACACTGAGTCGTTTGTCAACGCTGACCTCAGTCAAAGCAGCAGTTGGGTGGCCGTGTTGATACAGAACAGTTCAAGGGAGCAACTGTGAATAAGCACATGCGAAGATGAAGGCTTCGAAGTGGATCCATTCAGGGTTACCGAACGCGTTGCTACAGCAGTGCAACGGAATCCTGCGCTACCTCGTGTCCGGCCTGCTGTAGAGCGCTGCACAGGGCGGTCGCAGGAATCCCGCTCGCGTTCGGCACCTCGTACACGTCGTAGACATTCGACCACCGCACAGTAGCATGGCAAGAGACGGCCACAACTTGTACGGTGTCGGTGATGCCCGTCCTCAAGACGGACCTTATGAAAAACGGCCGTCGTCATATAGGAGCCACGGGGACGTTGCCTGGACCATTTCTTGAACTGTTTGTCGTTCAGTTGCTCCGAGGACATTGCTGTACCGTAAATGGTAGGCAATCGAATGAGAAGCTGGGAAGCACCGGTTCTTTCATTGAAGGACCGGGAGTGTCCAGCGGAGACTATCCAGTGAACACTTGACATTTAGCTACCTTCTCTCTCTCTTTTGACCTGAGCGTTGCTCCCCGATTGTAGAAAAGTGGAAAAGAGCTTGTGACTGCCCCGCGCTCATTACTTTCCTTGTGCAGTGACCCCGCCTCTCTTTTGACTGCAGGAGATTTTTTTTTCCTTGTAAGCCAACTTGTACCTTGTGCTCCCCCATTCTGGCTTAAAGAGGAAAACAAGCAAACTTGTTCGTATAGAAAATACTCGAAACAGACAGTTTAAAACAACAACAAAAAAGAGCCCTTTCCTGTATTTTTCGATCACATAGGCAAGGAAATTGAAGCAGAAACACTTATCATCGAATAGTTCCTTTCATAATACATTTTCACATAACAGCACCACAAGAACCGACCACGTGCTGTCGAAAAAAAAACACGCGCTAGTATATCTAATTTTCGTAAAGAGACAACGCTTAAAAAAAGTTTCCTTTATTGTTCAATCTAAAAGGTAAGGAAATTACAGATAAAAAGCACTTATCAACCAATAAAACCTTTTAAACTTCATTCAGAGGATATCAGCATAAAAATAACAACGTGTTCTTGAAAAGGAAAACAACAAAACACGTTCGCATGGACTATTCTGCAAGGAGGCAATGTGCAACAGAAAATACTGCTTTCCCTTACTATTAATTCTAAAAATTAATCAAATGAACGAAGGAACACTTACCGTAGTAATAGAACGTTTGGTAATTAATTCAGAGATACCACCACGAGAATCCGACCACGTGGTCTAGCAAAGGAAGAAAAAGAAAACTCATTCGGAAGTAAAATTCTTGAAAAACAAGAATAAACACTAATTTTAATCAATGTAGACTATTAAGGAAATAAAGCATGAGCACTTATGATCCAATACAGCTTTCTCTAAATCACTCAAATTTTATCACTAGAAACAATAGATTACGTGGTGCTGAAAAGGAAAAAAAAATGAATAGAGAGCCAGCTTGCGGGGTGATTTCTGGAAACAGTAAATTCCCGCAAGAAACACTACTTTCCGCACTTATTGAAGCTAAGAAGGTAAGATAAAGAAAACAAGTCACAAGCACTTATCATCTGTATCAACCTTCGTAACACAGTC
>JABSTT010002641.1:0-40037 GCA_013339685.2 Hyalomma asiaticum | reverse complement strand
AACAGCTTGATTAGAGCAGGTCTTAGTGGTGGACTTGTCACACAAACTTGCAGCATCAGCGTTCATAATTGCTGCAATATTTAGAAGGAGAGCTGAAAGGCAAGAATACAGTAATTCATTATTAACTTACTTAAATGAATATCGACACCTCTTATTCTCCTGGAACAGAAATGCATTCATCCCCAAAAAACGTTATTTTTACGCTGTTACTTTGTTGAATTCGAAAACTAGACTTTTATATGAACATAACTTGTGTGCCCCCGTCGTCCTTGCTTCCATATTGTGGTAAACCGAAATTTATTGATCATTATTTATTAAAATGGATTTGTTTGTCCTCATTAAGAAAAAATCACGTTGAATGGGCCTCTTCATGGATTGGGTTGGATTTCTCCGTCTCCAATATTCTGTCTTTATAAGCCTCCTTATTAAAGCATTGTCGCAGCGATGTATCCTCTACTATTGCAAAATTTATAATGGATGCAGGACGGTGTTTATTCATAAATTTGTAAACTTCGCAGTTAAATTCGTTTTCATCGTACTGTTCTGATTGGCATTTCACAGTACTTATGAGGTAATTCTTTATATTTTCGCATCTTGGCCAATCTCGGGGGGTGGGTACGTGCCAAAGGAAAGAATACAATAACAACGTCAACAACAACAAACAACAAACAACGAACCCGCCAGCTCTTGACGGCCAACGCTTTAACCTAGTCGACTTGTGCCCATCTGTCAGCCGTGTTTTGATACATCCTCCTTGGGGGTTCGGCCAAATCTGGCAGTGATGATCCAGGCACACTACCCTAATGTCTGTTTTGTGTGGTCTCTGCCTGGTCGGTTTATCTTGTACCTAATGATCTGTTTGTCGACCTTTTTCTACGCAGCGGTACGCACAGCGTTCCTGTGGCCATGGTACCCTCCAATGGAGGGCCAATAGAGATGAAAACTCCTAAACTCAATCATGAAGAGCTGCGGAAGGGTACTCTGATGATCACCGGTGTGCGACAGTTCGGACGTGGTGGTATTCTGTGCTGTTCGCCGGACCAGGCCCGCATCTCTGACCTATTAAAGTGCGCGACTTTTGCGTCCAATCCGGGTGAGCCGTTTTAGATCTCCCACTTTGCCTCACGTAAAAGGCTAGTCCGTGGAGTGGACTTGAGCCTTAGTCCATCAGAAGTATTGGGTACGTTTTCAGTGGCGGTTGCCGTATCTGTATACCGTTGCTCTCGTATTCTTGATAACACAAAGGTGGCCATGGGATCTCTGATCGTTACATTCGCCGGCACATCTAGACCGACAGAAATCAAGGCGTGGCTTCAGATTTAGCTGTTTAATCGTTGTCTCCGCGCCCAATGCAGTGCATTTAGTGTTGGAGACAGTAGCGCTCCCAGGATCTCTGCCAGGGGGGGGGGGGGGGGGTTCAATTTTCACAAAGGGCCGGGCTGCGATTACACAGTTGTTGCGTGTGTAAAAAAAGTAAATAAAATGCCAAATAATAGTAACATCAATGATGATGCTTATTTTTATTATTTTTTTGTGTTTTTCAGACATTAGCGCCATATTCTTCTAGGACATAGGAGCAGTTACGGAGTAGGAGGGGGGTAAGGTCGGCCTCAGGGGGGGGGGGGGGCTTACAACCCCCGAACCCCCCCCCCCCCCCCCCGTCGGTGCGCCACTGGTTGGAGATTATGGCGCAGGGCTAAGGGTAAGGTATTACTTGTAAGATCTAGAGCATGTGGCGAAGCGCCCGACGTTAATATTTGTTCAACGCGAGAAGGGCGTAGTCTTCTATGTGGTTGAGCTCAGGTGGCCGATATTTGTCTATTCCGGTAGTGCGACTGGTGCGAATGTTCGACCGGTGCGACTGTTCTGGGATTTGGTCAGAGGAACACTTGCAAGGTTGTATGCGATTTTCTTCGTGAAACAATGTTGATTAGCTTCCCTTTTG
Organism: Hyalomma asiaticum; assembly: GCA_013339685.2. NCBI lineage: Eukaryota > Metazoa > Arthropoda > Arachnida > Ixodida > Ixodidae > Hyalomma > Hyalomma asiaticum. The sequence continues at coordinate 38,092 of JABSTT010002641.1, read as the reverse complement.
TTTTATTTCTTTCTAATATTGATGGCAGTACGTGAGAATGAACCTCAACAACCTTCGCTTCTCCACATTATTTTTCTATAATTTCAACTTCTTACAAGAAACGCCAGTTTTTTTATACCATCTCTTAAGCCCTATATTACATGATAACTTGCTATAATGAACAACCGGAATGGGTCAAGCGGTCGTTAATTTGAAAGAAACAATGTAATGAACGCGAATGACAATGAAGCCAACGACACATAGGGGAAATCAATGTACCTTTTAAATGTACTATAGTAATATTAGAATAAATATAAAGGAATTAAAGTGGACGGAAGAACAAACCTACCTTCGCTACGGACCGAACCTACATTCTTCGGATAACGCGTTCGATGCTCTACCCACTAAAGCATCGAAAGAGACCCATGCACTTTCATGCCTGGGGCGTCATTCTGGCAGACTTGGTGCCTTTAGATAGCATGCGAGGGTTAATTGGATAGCTGCCATCTGCTCCTAACATAACGTTCTATGAGACGCCTTCTTATAAACTGAGTGTTCCGCACTCGCCACCTCGGCTAAGAGTGGCGCTGTCTAATACTTCCAGGAGTATACACACATAAGTATCCAATTAGTGGCCGATGAAACCACCGCCTTCCCAGCTCAGCGGGTAGAACATCGCACTCGTTATTCGGACTTCGTAGGTCTGGTCCCTACCGAAGACAAATGCTGATTTCTGGGGTTCTACGTCTCAAGACCACGAGATGATTGTGCGAAACGCCGTAGTGGATGGAAGGCTCCGGAAATAGAAGCGAAGCTGCCTAATTATGCTAGCCGTAATTTGTGCGCGCGCGTTACCTGGATACAGCCAACTCGGTGTTATCTAATGTCATAATGACCACCGCAGAATATTTTTTTTAATTCTTAGTCATCTCTTCAACGGTTGCTTTAAACGCTACATGTCTGATGGAGAACCTGTAGACCATGTTCATGGTTGCGCAAATAATGCTATTCGCTGGCACTAATGCAAAAGTTTTCATTTTTTCCGGGCTCCTAAGGAAGTGCGCGAGATTTGAAAAAGTGCCACGAGATAGGCGTTTGCGCGCCGCAACATTAGCACGCTCACACACCTCAACAACACCTGCTCCTGTTTGGCGCGTTATGACAGCTACGAGCGATAGTTTCCTGAGCCGCTCAGCGCTACACATGTCGGCCATGTTTGCCGTCCGTTTAACTCCTGATTGCCGATTGTAAAACTTTAGACTTGTTACGGAACAACATGAAGATTGCACACCAGTGTCTGCGACGCCGAAGCATAATCAGCGAGCCCTTTTACATAGCTTACTCTTATTCCTTAGAAATTTCGCTGCATAGAAACTAGGGCGCTCATGTCCGTAAGTTCTCGAGATACTACGGGGGCATCAGCGTAAAACGCAGAAACGATACGGCTCTGTTTCATCTTAATGGTCAGCAAAAGTGTAAACCGACAGTGAAAGACTGAAAAGGACGTCCTCATTGACATGCGTCTTCGCTTTATCTTGAAAAGGGGAGCGCAGACAGGCTGCTAAGTATGTCGAATGTCGAGCCATAACACCTAACAAGAAACTCAAACTTTGTGTAAATAGGTTACTGACTTTGTTGTACTTCGTATGGAGCAAGTCATATCACGAAGAAAAATCATCACCTTTTTTTTTTCTCCTCTGTTTCGTGCTTTTTTTTTATTTTGGTAACTGATACATTTCTTTCTGGTCTTCTCTGGTTGTCTTAAGAAGTGCTGTTGATTAGGATTTACTAGCGCGAGTTATTTTAATTTCGTTATTCCATTAGCTAAGTTATGAAATGGTAAATATAGGTTATGCTTATTTTACTATGTCGTGTAAACATTTCATGATTGAAGGGATCATTCGCTCAGTCAATCTTTCCATTACAGCTTTCAGCCGGAAAATGTCCCCAGAATCTCATTGTTTTTTTTTCTATTTTTTTTTCCAGGACGTGAGATGACTTCACTCATTCAACTAGCGAAATGCCTCTATACTCCGAAGGGTCTTTGCAATGTTGATAATGATGATGATGACGGTTGCTATGATGGCAGTGACGACGGCGGGTGTTGCTTCCCCCTTTCTAAGGGTGGAAACATTTATTGGGGTCGACCTAACCGAAGAGGTACACTGTTAAGGGAGTGTGCAAATAAAACACAGCCATATTTAATCCTTATGAATCCCATTCCAACGATATTTGTATATTTTGTTCAGGTCATTATGTATGAAACTCTAGGGTTCACCTTCACCAAAAATCACTAAATACTTGCTCTTAAAGAAAGGGGCGGGAAGGGGGGGGGAGTTTAAATATTATAAATTATTCCCGATTTTGTTGCAGATGATGATATACAATAAATTGCCTCGCCTAAAAAAATCATCGAAATTTCCGTTATTTTTCTTTTGTTTGCTATGTGTAAGCGCGAAGTTGCTCCCTAACAAAGACGATGAAGTCCGCGCGTATCTTGGCCACGAGCAACTTGGCCTTTACAGAGGAGAAGAAGAAGAAGAGCAACTTGGCCGTGCCTACTTAACGGGGCTCGTTCCGACCCATCGTCGAATCATTGGAACCTCTAGCTTTAGCAACACTGAGTACAGAAGGCGAACAGAGTGGCCCATACGAGCCCTGAAGGGCCAGATAGAAGCAGGAATGCTTACAGGCAAGCCGAACTGCTGCATGGCTAATGGGGTTACGGACGAGATAGAAAATTCAGCGCCAAGCCGATTTCCAGCCCTTGAAGGTGAGCCTTACGGGTCACAAGTACACAACGTAAAAGCGAACTATTGGTTGCTGCCTGAGTAGGGTTTTTGCCGTGTAGGCAATACGTAAGGCACTAATTTTTCACAAGGCAGCGTCACCAAACTATTCTGCTGTGTGTGCGTACGTGTGTTTGTGTGTGTGTGTGTGTTTGTGTGTGTACGTGCGTGCGTGCACTTATTTTTTTCTTTCTTTCTCTCTCTTTCTCTCTTTCTGTCTTTCTTTTTTTAAGCACGATACCTTTAAGCTCGACATTTTTTTAAGCTCGTTTTTTAAACTAGACATATGTACACGCCCATGGGGCCTGTACATATGTAATGTTGGCTACTAAGTATCTTTTTAGCGCGCATATTCATTCATGAAAAAAGTACATGGTATTCACCATTCTTCTGTAACACTTTTGGGCATTCCTGTATTTGCCATAGTTGCTTGAAGCATTAGGCGCTTTAGGAGTATCTATACACGGGCAGGTTATTCGTTATTCTGACCCATTCTAGCATTGACGGAGAGATATGGAACAAATTGTCGTCGCAATAGCCAGGACCATAGTTTCGTTGAAATCGTCGTCGTTGGCCTGTGGTGCAGTGCCTAAAATGAGTTATAATTTGTTCACAAATTGGCGCTCTGCATCTACTTATACTTGCATCCACATTTACTAATTTCATTTCACAATGCATCCAACGCGAAAGACAGAACATCACTTTTGTTACTTTTGGAAGGTGGCCATTACGCTGCGCTATATTCGTGGCCATATCCCACTACGCGGCACATCAACAATCAGTGTAGATAGAGCACACGAATCATAAACGTGTATCACCCACATTTTTCTCTTCCTGCCGCAGTAACCGCCCCCGCCAGTGCGTGTCCCGAGAGGTACTGGCAGTCCGATGGGCCTCAACCGCATCTAGACAACGATCACTTCTGCCGCAAGACCAACATCCAGGGGATATGCATTTGCGCCGACTATAAACTGGACGAGAGCTACACACCTAACAGGATTTCCGTGCGTGTGGGCAGCAGTTTCCACGACCTGCAGGAGCTGGAGGCTAAGGACTTGAGAGAACCGACAGGCTGGGTACCCATTGCGACACGCGATGCAGCTGGCCACCCTGTGGGCGCCTTCCTTGTGGAAACTGCTGTGCTCTCGAATCACGAGAACGGCCGGGACACTCACCTTCGCCAGACCAAGGTGCACTCACCCGTTCAGTAAGGCAATGTTAGTGTTATGCCCAAGGTCAACTTCACCAATGTCGACGGCCGTGGCTTCAGCAAGCTGTATACGTTAAATGCGCTGTGTAAGAAGCCTACCACTCCACAAAGAAGAACTTGGATGTTGTTGAACGGTAGAAATGTTCTAAACATTCTAAAAGTAATTACTTTGTTTCGTATTAGAGTTCATTCATTCATTCATTCATTCATTCATTCATTCATTCATTCATCAGGCCAAATGTGTTACAAAATATAGGTCATACTTCGCACGATTGGTACGAACAATAGCGGAAATATAGAAAAAGAAATGACAGCAGACATCATTTCCGGGTGTCTCGGTGTAAGGTTCCCAGAAGAGCTAGGAATTCATCATCATCATCATCATCATCATCATCATCATCATCATCAGCCAATTTTATGTCCACTGCAGGACGAAGGCCTCTCCCAATCCTCGCCATCCTTGCCTGTCCTGCGCGAGCTGATTCCATTTGATGCCTGCGAATTTCTTGATTTCGTCCCCCCATCTTACTCTCTGCCGCCCACGGCTGCGCTTACCCTCTCTTGGTATCCATTCCGTCGTTCTAACTGTCCATCGGTTATCTAGCCTTCTCATCACGTGGCCTGCCCATGTCCATTTTTTCTTCTTAATATCGTTCATTATGTCGGCGACCCCCGTTTGTTCTCTGACCCACTCGGCTGTCTTCCTATCCCTTAGTGTAACGCCTATCATTTTCCGTTCCATCGCCCGCTGCGCGGTTCTTAACTTCCTCTCTAGCTTCTTTGTAATTCTCCAGGTTTCTGATCCGTAAGTCAGTACTGGCAGGATGCAGTAGTTATATAGTTTCCGTTTGAGTGATAGCTTGGTAGGTTTCCGTTCATGAGTTGTGAATGTCTGCCATATGCGCGCCATCCCATGTTTATTCTACGGTGGATTTCTTTTATATGGGTGGGTTCTCCAGTAAGTAGCTGTCCTAGGTACAGATATTCTTCTACGACTTCTAATGTATGGGTTTCGACCTTGAATAGACGTTTTTTCGCCGTGCCACTTACCATTATCTTTGTTTTCTGCATGTTCATCCTTAATCCTACCTTAGCGCTTTCTCGGCTTAAGTCTTCAATCATCTTTTGCGATTCGTCGCCATCATTGCTAAAGAGTACTATGTCATCTGCAAATCGCAGGTTACTCAGATATTCGCCGTTAATCCTGAGCCCTGTCTCTTCCCAGTCTAACCTTTTGAAGATTTCTTCCAAACATGCAGTAAATAGCATGGGAGAAATTGTATCTCCCTGTCTGACACCTTTCTGTATTGGGATCTTTCTGCTTTTCTTATGGAGGAGCAGGGTGGCTGTAGAATCTTTATAGATGTTGGTTATTGTGTTTATATAGCTATCACATATTCCTTGACGACGTAGTGCCTCCAGAACTGCTGGTATCTCTACCGAGTCGAAAGCCTTTTCGTAATCTATGAAAGCCATATAGAGGGGTTTGTTGTATTCAGCGGATTTCTCGATTACTTGATTGACCGCATGCAGGTGGTCCATCGTAGAGTATCCTTTTCTGAACCCTGCTTGCTCTCTCGGTTGATTAAATTCAAGTGTGGCCCTTATTCTGTTTGAGATAACCTTTGTGAATATTTTGTAAAGTGCTGAGAGTAGACTAATCGGCCTGTAGTTCCTCAAGTCTTTAACATCTCCCTTCTTATGTAATAATAGAATATTTGCGTTTTTCTCCCATGCTATTTACTGCATGCTTGGAAGAAATCTTCAAAAGGTTAGACTGGGAAGAGACAGGGCTAAGGATTAACGGCGAATATCTGAGTAACCTGCGATTTGCAGATGATTGAAGACTTAAGCCGAGAAAGCGCTAAGGTAGGATTAAGGATGAACATGCAGAAAACAAAGATAATGGTAAGTGGCACGGCGAAAAAAACGTCTATTCAAGGTCGAAACCCATACATTAGAAGTCGTAGAAGAATATCTGTACCTAGGACATGCATGGCTAAGGGGGTTACGGACGAGTTGAAAGATTCAGCGCGGAGCCAATTTCCAGCCCTTGAAGGTGAGCCTCACGGGTCACAAGTACACGATGTAGAAGCGAACCAGTGGTTGCAGCCTGAGTATGGTTTTTGCCGAGTAGGCAATATGTAAGGCACTAATTTTTCACAAAGCAGCGTCAGATAACTATTCTTCTCTCTGTGTGTGTTTGTGTGTGTGCGTGTGTTTCCTTTCTTTTCTTTCTTTGTCTCTTTTTTCTCTCTTTCTGTCTGTCCATTTTAAGCTCGATATCTTTAAGCTCGATATTTTTTTAAGCTCGTTTCTTAAACTCGACATATGTGCAGGCCCATGGGGCCTGTACATATGTAATGTTGGCTACTAAGTATCATTTTAGCGCGCACATTCATTCATGAAAAAAGTACATGGTATTCACCATTCTTCTGTAACACTTTTGGACATTGCTGTATTTGCCATAGTTGGCTGAAGCATTAAGCGCTTTAACAGTATTTATACTTGGGCAGGTTATTCCTTATTCTGATCCATTCAAACATTGACGGAGAGATATGGAACGAGTTGTCTTCGTAATAGCCAGGACCATGGTTTCGTTGAAATCGTCGTCGTTGGCCTGTGGTACAGTGCTTAAATGAATTACATTTGCTCAAAATTTGGCAATCTGCATCTACTTATACTTCTACCGACATTTAAAGCTTTCATTTCACGATGCTTTTAACGCGAGCGTCAGAACAACTTTTTTTCTTCTGGGAGGTGGCCATTACTCTGCGCTGTATGCGTGGCAATACCCCACTACGCGGCACATCAACAATCAGTGTAGATGGAGCACACGAATCATAAACGTGTATCACCCACATCTTTCTCTTCCTGCCGCAGTAACCGCCCCCGCCAGTGCGTGTCCCGAGGCGTACTGGCAGTCCGATGGGCCTCAACCGCATCTAGACAACGTTCACTTCCGCCGCAAGACGACCATCCAGGGGATATGCATTTACGGCGACTATAAACTCGACGAGAGCTACACACTTAACAGGATTTCCGTGCGTGTGGGCAGCAGTTTCCACGATCTGCAGGAGCTGGAGGCTGTGGGCTTGAGAGAACCCACACGCTGGGTGCACATTGGGACACGCGATGCAGCTGGCCACCCTGTGCGCACCTTCTATGTGTAAACTGCTGTGCTCTAGAATCTCCAGAACGGCCGAGACACTCACCTTCGCCAGATCAAAGTGCACTCACCCGTTCAGTAACCCAATGTTAGTGTTATGCCCAAGGTCAACTTCACCAATGTCGATGGCCGTGACTTCAGCAAGGTGTATACGTTAAATGCGCTATGTAAGAAGTCTACCACTCCACAAAGAAGAACTTGGATGTTGTTGAACGGTAGAAATGTTCTAAACATTCTAAAAATGATTACTTCGTTTCGTATTAGAGCTTATTCATTCATTCATTCATTCATCAGGCCAAATGTGTTACAAAATGTAGGTCATACTTCGCACGATTGTTACGAACAATAGCGGAAATATAGAAAAAGAAATTATAAACGAATACTAAAAAGTTCAAAGAAAAAGAGCAGTGAAAAATAGATGGTGAACAAAAGCAAACGATAAGGATAAGCAACAAGACGGCGAGGTGGGCTAGTTGGTGAACATTCATCTTTAAAGCAAAAGCCTTTTTAAGCGCACATGAAACGTGGACAGAATAGCGAAGAATACTGACAGGACAGCGCTTAACTCACAACTGAATTTTTATTGAAGAGCAGAACATTTAAAAGCACAAGAAAACATGTTGCACATGCGCAGTGGAACAAGAGGCCCAACTGCCTTCAGAGCCATGACGACGAAAACAGCATAGTAAACTAACAATCTTCACTTATCTAATGATTGATTGATTTGTGGGGTTTAACGTCCCAAAACCAGCTCTGATTATGAGAGACGCCGTAGTGGAGGTCTCCGGAAATTTCGACCACCTGGGGTTCTTTAACGTGCACTGACATCGCACAGCACGCGGGCCTCAACATTTCGCCTCCATCGAAATGCAGCCGCCGCGGCCGGGATTCGATCCCGCGACCTTCGGATCTGCAGCCGAGTGCCATAACCACTAGACCACCGTGGCGGGGCATCTTCACTTATCTAGAAATTCAAACTCCTTATCATGTAACAGGATGGAAGGCTGGCTAACACAATCACGGCCCCTTTTTCTAATATGAAACGCCTCCACAACTTCACGTGTTGTCTGATCCTTATGCCTAAACAGTATCAGTGCCTAAACAGTATCGTGGATGTGAAGTTCACAGCGAGAAATAAGTTGGCACGCTTGTGCCCTAGGACAAATATCCGAGGGGGTTAAGTGTCTGTCCTGTGAAGCATCGGAAACCGAACCAATATGTGGAGTGTGTCTTGAAAGTTGTTTATATGATTCCAATTTCTTGCGGTAAGGTGTACATTGGTCAATCCGGTAGGTGCGTGAATGAACGTCTTATGGAGCACCACGCATCCTTGAAGGCGTCAGCCCATTCGCATCTCGCATTGCATTGCCGAAAATGCGGATGCCATCCTGTGTTGCATGAAACCCAGATACTGTTTAGGCATAAGGATCAGACAACACGTGAGGTTGTGGAGATTCAAACGTGGAGATTCAAACGAACTCCTCAGCCAACTATTTTTAAACGTGCTATCTATTTTAACTAGTAATTCTGCATGGGACACCTTTTCGAATGCTTTAGGAATGTCCATAAAGACAACGTTTGCCTGGCTACGCGAATGTGTTGTTTTGGAAAGATCATAGGCTTTTTCAACTAACTTGGTCGATGTTGATAAACTTCCGCGTAAACCGTGCCGATTTCGAAACAATCTATTAAGCCTATTCAAATAGGTCAACATATACTTGTGTATGAAATTCACGAGTATCTTTGAGCTTGTGCCAATGAGCGACATTGGGCGGTAATTGTTTATTTCTAAACATGAACTACTTTGGTGTACTCCTATGATATTGACACACAATCATGCAGTTGGAAACGTACTGCTTGCTATATGCTGCTTCCCAAATGAAGGTGGTGGAGATCCGGAAGCACAAAAGATGATTATCATTTCATTGCTAATTGCAAGTAGACCCAATGAAAATTTCCGAAATTATAAGGGAATACAATTCCTCTTAAAACAGCCGTTTGCCTTACCAGAAATTTGGTTGTGCGAACTTTCGCCAGTTTCTAGACAAAATCTCTGACACTGTTACTGTTACACGCCGCATTACGGAAGATGATTGTAATCCAAGCTAGACTAAAGCAAGAAGTTCAACACATTGACGAGATGATCAAGGAGCCAAAGCCAAGCTCTCCAAAACCTAACATAAAGCACGCAGTGCTCGGACCACTAGTAACACCAACCCAGAAATGACCAACCCAGAAGCTTTTACTACACTAGAAGAGTTTAAGTGTCACTCTTACAAGGCACCAACGTCACATGTAACTCCCCTATTTGGGACCTTTAAGGAAAGAAAGTGAAAATGAAAGTGAATGTAGCTGTAGCCTTTACTTCTGAGATTTGCTGCGAATGCGAGAATGTTCCGCTTTTTTTTTTCTTTTTGTCATTCAGGCAAACCGTCCTGCTTCCGAACCTCCAAGGCGCCTCCGTTTCGGCCACTTACTTTTCGAATTGGCTTGGTTGCACAAATACCAGATAAGCACTGCCGACATCTGGGCACTCTTCTGCCACGGCTGCATGCTGCTGGACGAGCTCATGCGGCGCCATGACTTCTCTAAACAAACACATGCTGAGAAGGTGAGCACAGCTACATATGGAGGCTAAGAAAGAAGCAGCGACAACCGGTAGAGCATGTTCTGCTTATTCTCTATACAGGACCTCTGTCATGCGGTCCGTGCAGTCTATCCTGCTGGCGTCTGACAGCGGCATGGCCGGGACGGCGGATGGGCTCGGCATCTTTCGTTCGAGGCCTTTTCGTTAAATCCTGAGCCGCAAACAAGGCGGTGCGCTGGGAACGACGGTGCCGTTGTCGGTTTTTGGTGCTTTTTTATTTATGAATTTATTGGAAATTGAAAGTTCAAAACTCATTCGAATGTATCTATTAAAGCATTATTTGTGAGTCCATTCTGACTGTTAATATACGAAAGATATCTGTTGTGATTTGGTAATGGAAGATGATAGACTGTTTACGAAAGCATGAACCTGGTCGAAACCTTCCAACGGTTCAGAAATTGAATCATTCATGTTGAAACCAAGTATACGATTTCACCGATGCTAGCCTTCCTGTAAATATGGCGCTGCAGTCACTGGAGATACTATGGTGCACATTGGCTCGATGGCTTAATATGGGAAAGAAGATGACGCTGGCGATAAGCTCAATTCACAGCGGCAGCTGCGTAACCCGGTCGACGGCACCGTGACGAAGATTTTCGTTTTCGAGGTGGTTCGTACGTAGGCTAAGGGATTAGGCGTTAGTTTTTCTGTACGTTCTTTTTCTTTCTGTATTTCGCGTGATTTTCTCTAGCGTGTTAAACTACGAGTAAGTTGTAGCTCCGCCTTCCAGCAGGCGCTGCCCATTTTCACGCCGGCCTCTATTTCAATAGCTCAGCTATCGAAATTTTTATGATAATGGTGATGATGATGAACTTTTATGGCGTTCACCTACTGAGCGGGACATGCCAAGAATCGGTAGGCAGTAGCGACAGTCACTCGGTGATTGAGTTAAGACGGACTGAGCAGAAAAGCAAAAAAAAAAAGAAAGAAAAGAATAACGGTCCAGTAGTCAGACGAACTGAGATGGATGGAAGGAATGCAAGAGTACGGAATCTTCTCCATATGAAAGCTGCGAGAATGGATTTTGACACAAGGGGAACTTGGAAAAAAAAAGAAAGAAATAATATATAGAATTCGCATGAGAATCTTTACTGTTTCTTTTTTCTTCTTTCCTTGCTACTTTCTTTCTTTCTTTCTTTCTTTCTTTCTTTCTTTCTTTCTTTAAATTTCGCCCTAGGAAAGAATGCAGTCATGGATGCACGGAATAAACCCGCATTTTCGAGATAAACCTTTTCTACATCTTATCGCAGATTGGCCTTCGCACAATTATGTAGCAGTGGTCTGAGAGCAAGACTGGGTCGAGTGCGGCTGTGTGTGTAGTGGGTCGAGATCAAGAGCAAGTCTGCTGTTCCCTGCTCCGTTACAGCGAGATCTGATGCACGGCACAGCCTCTACATTGAACGGCTCCGGTGTTAAAAAGCGCAAGTTTCCGCATAAGTTCATTAGAATCTCGACTTAAATGCCAGCAGGTGCGATTTCTCGTTCAGGCTTGGCTCGGTCGACTATTCTATACAGCGTGACAAAATGCCCAAAGCGCTAGTTGAAACCATTAGGTGTCTAAATGGACGCTAGTATAGGCGTCCTTTCTGGAAGAACAGACAGTTGAGTGAGTTGGTAAAAATTCTTCATAAAAACAGCGAAACACGCAAGACACAAACGGCACAGCCCCGTCCTCTGTCCTTCTTTCGTCCTGTCTTGTTGCGATGTTTTTACTAGGGGTCCGCTGTATGAAATATATTTACGTGTAAGAAACAGCCAAAATGCAAAGGTTGTTTCAAACATTACAGAATAGACAGTATTCGCAAATAAAGTTTTATTACACATAATCAAATTAGTTAAGAACATTCACAATCCTCTTAAGCATTAATTCATATAGTACAAATAATGATAGCGCAAAGCATTCACTTTCAACCAGCGTGTCTCTGCGTTCAGTGGCTCGGAGTTCCACGCCAGGACCCGCTGTCGACGATGTTGAGCGCTTTGCTGAAGCCTCCGCTGCCACAAGCAGATGCCAGCAAGAAGGATGACAAGGGGTGCTTCAAAGTTGAACTGCGCGGTGTTTAGTAATACTTAATTTTCCCGCATCATTTGTAGCTGCTGCTTTCTATAACTTCCATAACGACGCTCACCTTGCTGGCAATAGTGTCTGCCGATATGCGTCCACTTCGATACGGCCCCTAAAGCAGCAGGAGTAGCAGCAGCAGCGGCGGCGGCAGCAGCGGGAACAGAAAGATGTCGGCAGTGCAGGCTTACGACTCGCGCGCCCCATCCACATCGGTGGTCGATGTGCCGCGTAGTCCGATGTTTCCATGGATATACTGCACTGTGGTAGCCGTCTTGCAGGAAAAGCAAAACAAAGAAAAAGTGATGACCTGGCGCTGACAATGAAAGCATGCAATTGTGAAGCGAAATGGTTAGCTATCGGTGCAAGTACAAGGAGTGCGTTGGGCAGATCTTTAAAAAAACAGAATACCAAAAGCGGTGTCTACTCTGCAGTAACACTCGTTTTTGACATCCTCCTGCGCACTGCATTATTCACGCGCGTTGTTTAACTGTTTGCATTGCACTGTTTACCAGCATTCTCAAAATGCGCCCACCAACTTGTGTGCATCAACAACCCGAGACATCAACGATCATATCAACGTCTATGCTACTCGCTGTTACGAAGAGAATGCACGATAATATCCCATCTCTGCCTTAACTGTATATATATATATGGAATGCGACAGAAGAAGGATTACGGCCCACGTCTAAATACGATATAAGCACTTGTATGCCTTACGTAACCCTGGCACACCCAGGATAGGCCAAGAATTTTGTAAATAACGCTTTAACATGCATCCACGACTCCTTACACAGGTCTTCACGTGTTAGTGACACTGAATCACAGTTATTTGGGGCTTGCAAGAGAAAAAGAATAAAAAGACGCATTTCTCGGCACTACGTTGGAAAATTAGTGCCACAACAAATCGTATATTCTGCAGAGACGCGATACCGAGGTAGGAAAATGGAGGTACGGGTCAATATTGTACAGTTATGACTCACCTTGAAGAGCTGAAATTTCGCTCCGCGCTGAATGGCCGACTTGCCCCGCAAGCCGCGTCGCCATGTAGCCGTCCGTGTCTTGTAGACGCAATCGCAATGTGAACTGCCTCTTCAGCGGCTGTTTGCGACGCTGTGTTGTCCTCCTACTGTCCGTTTCGCTGTATCTGGCACTGGCGAAGACGAGACGAGGCGTAAGAGTGAGCCGCGTCATATATTTGCTCACAGCCAGCCTGGTTGACGTCCTCGTGCAGCACGCGGGCTTCGTCGTTGTTGTTTGGAAGGAAGCGTCCCACGACTGACTCTAAACGAAAAGAGCTCGTATTGGTTGTTTAGACAAAACAGTGATTTCTTCCAAGTAAGCGCAGTAATAAACTCATTGCATGTACGCCGATGTGCATGACATGAACACGGTTTTTTTGAGCATTCTTCGGGTCTAGCAAAGCTGGAGAAAGTCATGCTGAGTGATAGTGCATCGCTGTGGAGCGGTTAACACACTTTATACAATCTCAATCGTTATTACACAAGCACGATGAACACAAATGCTTATGCGACAGGTTTATTCACGTTATATACGGCATGGGAAGTGCCGCTGTGGGCGACTGATATCACCACTGCTTGGCACTTCTGAGGCCCGGTATCGATTTCTACCCCATCTTCCGAACCGCACGTTGTTCTCGCTCATTAAACGGGCGCTGAAACCCAATGTTGCTCGGCCATATTTGCATTAAAACTGTTTCCTCGCATTGCCCGGTCATAAATTCAAAAACGAATTTCCGAGATTGACGCGGGCAAACACAAGTTGTCCAACTTACAAATTCAAAATGAAAGCGGACGACAAATAATGGCATCCCCTTTCACATTTCGCTTACGCAGAGACGTGATGCGCTGCTTGCAGTCGACAGTCGGCTGACATCTTGCGGTACCGGAACCGAGCTATATATTGTCCCCTTCCTAACACGATGTTTACCGTGCTTTTTCGACTGCATCGTTGCACTGGGCTACGTGGGCCGCACGGCGCTCGATGTGTCGGTTGCACACAAAATGAAATTGTAACGAGGAGATTTATCTCCTGTAGTAGCTTTAACGAGCATAAAACCTGCCTTGGTCTTAAAATATAGTCAGTGCATTGTAAGCCCCGCCACGGTGGTCTAGTGGCTAAGGTACTCGGCTGCTGATCCGAGGGTCGCGGGATCGAATCCCGGCCGCGGCGGCTGCATTTCGATGGAGGCGAAATGTTGAGGCCCGTGTGCTGTGCGATGTCAGTGCACGTTAAAGAACCCCAGGTGGTCCAAATTTCCGGAGCCCTCCACTACGGCGTCTCTCATAATCAGAACTGGTTTTGGGACGTAAAACCCCACAAAACAACAACAACAACAACAACAACAGTGCATTGTAAGCAAGTGTGACAAGCCTGTTTATCTACAACTGTTTTCGGCCGCTAAGAACCAGCAGCAAAAGCCGCATGTATAGCAACATCACATATGCTTGCAGGTACTGTTGATGTTTACGATGCTGCAGTCCTCGTCGATGCTTATTTCGGCACTAATGAAAATGTAACACCCTCTGATTTCGTCACTCTCGCTGGTGCTACGGTCATCGTTGAGTCTCACCTCAAGCAAACGTGCAACGGAAGAAACCTGCGTAATTGGCGTTTCAGGGCCCCTTTAAACACGTTTCTCTGAGTCTGTCTGCTTGTCATCTCTGTGTACATTTCAATCACAGGCTACACCAAACGGCATGTCTCGCTTTTGCTTAACCCACACAGGCTCTGTTGCCATCGAATTTTCAATGTCTCTTTTGGATGGTGATTGAATAACCTGCGGCACATGCCAGCATACCTCGGCCTGAGCAGTATGGTTGTCAACCCCATGTGTTCCTGTTATCGTTAGTCGTGAGTTACGCGACAAATGCATCATGATAGTGATGTCAAGGTCAATCATTCACGTTGATCATAAATTTCTACCGTAGGACCTCAAGTTTGGTGTGGAATATGTGAACGAGCACACCCATGATGGTAAGTTGGGATGAGGAAGACGTGTGTTATAAAAGCCCACAATGCATACATACATACATACATACATACATACATACATACATACATACATACATACATACATACATACATACATACATACATACATACATACATACATACATACATACATACATACATACATGCTTCAAAAATACTGAAAAAGAAAGAAAGAAAGAAAGGAAGAAAGGGGTGCACACAAGCCAAGCTTGGCTTCGCTCCTTAGTTTTACCAGAGTCCTTCAATGCTTTTCTGGTCACGAAACTGCGGCCTCAGCTTCATATGGAGCCAGCACTCGCCGCTAGGGGCGCAGCTGTGCACGTGAGGGCATGCTGCCGCCCGCTGCCGCTGCGGTAGTGTGTTGGTCTGGCTCGATTTCCAAGCTTTCTAAACTCCCGCAACAACCGTTTCACTTTCCCTCATTTACTTCGAACATTCTGCGTGCGTCGGTAACTGCGTGAACGTGCCGTCTGCCTTGAAATGAGCACCCGGGAGAAAAAAACAACAGCTCTGGGCATGCAGCTCGCGGCGGTCGCAGTCGAAAATGGCACAAAAATGCGGGGTTTGCCGCACCAGAACCATGATATGATTTTGAGACACGTCGTAGTGGGGGACTAATTTTTGATACCTGGCGTCCTTTTTATACGCACGTAAATCAAAGTACACGCCTGTTATGTTCTCTTGCGTTTCCCTAGTCGAAATGTAGCCGCCGTGGCCGGGGGAGCGCCGCTCGTTCTCAACACTGCAACTGGTCCAGCTTTTCAAAATTTGCCTGAAATCGAACACTGTACATTCGCAATAATGCGCCTGTCGTGCCACTTGTAAACAGAGGCGAACATAAGAGATGATACACGTCCATTTGCCCGCAAGTGGGCGAAACCTCTCGACTGCGCCAAATTGTGCATAAGGCCAGATGGTTCGCACAGCACGGCTGCTTAATTTCCATTAAACTGTGAACAGTATCAGACTCCTGGTGGTATTTTATTCGACTGAAAACCCAAACAATTAAACCAATACTGAATGAACTGCTTCCGTAGAATGCCTTCTTTTTATGACGAGAAAAAAAAAGGGAAACAGCTGCTCCGTGCGCTTCAGATTTCTCGACAGATCGATTACATTCCAGTATGAGCCTTGGGTACAATATACGTAATACGAACCTCATAGCAGTCTTCAGTGCGGCGGTTTGCCCCGCCACGGTGGTCTAGTGGTTATGGCACTTGGCTGCAGATCCGAAGGTCGCGGGATCTAATCGCGGCCGCGTCGGCTGCATTTTGACTGAAGCGAAATGTTGAAGCCCGTCAACTTGGAGTTAGGTGCACGTTAAAGGACCCCAGGTGGTCAAAATTACCCCGGAGCCCTCCACTACGGAGTGTCTCTCATAATCACAGCTGGTTTTGGGACGTGAAACCCCTCAAATCAATCGGTGTGGAGTTTAGTTTGAACATGAAAAGTAAGGTCCAACACATTTGACAGTGTATTGTAATTAGGCCATTGTTTTATAAGCAGTCTCATATAGAAGAGACAGTAAACCAGTAACTTACGCCGCTCGTGCTTTCGACAAAAACGCGACAAAAGAAGTTATTTTGGTTCTTTTAATGCGCAAGTATTTACGAGGGGCTAATATATTCCAGTCATCGATGCTGATATTGCCATCAATGTCAGAAAGAAGTGACAATGTCCGAAGTGTCGAAATGGTTTGCACACACACGTGTATATTTCGACTGAAAGTTGAAGTCGCCACTTTCCTGCTTCGGTATGGCCCGCTTCCATTTCTCGCGCTGCTCCTTGTCCGATGGTAAAGAAAACAACGACACCTTTTCGGTCGTTCCTTTGTAGCCGGAACGGCACCCCAGCATGCAACACGTGTTGGGCATCGTTGTCATCCAACATTTTAGCTAACTCGGACACATACACACACCTTATCCACCAGCTTGTCTCGCTGTGCGCACGCGTTTCAGTACGCGAGCAGCCCGAACGATGCCCTCTGTGGCGCAGTGGCGCCGCGTCGCGGCAACCTTGAGCAGCGTATGAAGCTCTCCCATAGAGTGACGGCGGAGTTTCGTGACCAGAAAGCATTGAAGGACTCTGGTTTTACTAAGGACACTTGAAATAAAGTGATGCAACTCTCCTACTTTCCGTATAATGCCAGGTAAGAAGTGAAAGATACTTCTAAATAAAATTTCTTGCGCGCCTAGGTGAAGCATGCTGTGCCAAGCATTGGCGATCATGATCCAGCATTTGTATAAATGATACCACGGGCGCACTCATCTAATGGTTGCGAAAGGGCTTTGTTCAATTTACGAACTAAGACTGGGCCCCAGGTCTGCACTTTTTGCTATAGATCGATCATCACTTACAAGCAACGGGAAAAATTGTTTGAAACGTTAAATATCAGACAGGACGCTTTAATCGTATTTTGTTACGGGTAATCAACAGGAGTGTTAACATTCAATTGAAATTTAAACATTAATTGAGCACAACAGCATTGGAAATTCTAAGACGACCTAGTGATATTCAGCGTCTCCACTTCCCGGAGGCTCAGGGGTTCACGCAGGTACCTACTGTAGAATAAGTCGATCCCCTTTCTAGTCTCCACAATGCCATAAGCAGACTTCAGGAGGAAGCATTCAATGGGTTGTATCACCGAGGTCCTGTAGAGTGTTCGCATGGACCATGCAGTGTTACTTGTAACCAGGGTGTCGAACCGAGCCCGAACCCGAACTGGAATTTTGGCCGGAACTGAACCCGAGCTGACATTCTCGGAACGTGCTTGAACCCGAACCGAACCTTAACAAAAAATTACAGCATATCAACGGAGTGAATGATGATGAGTGGGCTAAGCTCCCCAGGCAGCACGCAACGTAGGGCCGATATTGGTTTTATGGCGGCAAAGTTCGGCCCATCCACGGCCTAATGTTGCCGACAGCGAGCCAGTATCGGCCACGCCACCGTCAATGACTGGCAACGTCGGGCTACTATAGCCGCTGCCCCGCCGATATCGGCAGGCCGTCGACTGTAATCGGCAACATGGGGCCGCTTATGCCGCGTTACTGCCGACATCGGCTGAGGCGATGGCTTTCAACGGCAACTATGGCGCCGATTTTGCCTTTCTACAGACAATATGGACTGGCCGACGCCATTTATCGGCAACACTGTGCCAAGTATGCCACCTTAGAGCCCCCGTCGGCTAGCCGATAACTTTCTCCGGCAAATGTGGCGCCGATTTTGCCGTTCAACAGAATTGCTGAGGAATGGCGAATTTGGCGCGATACTTGCCCAGAAGTATTATTTCACAGGAAACATTGAGTCATTTCTGCTGTCCTGGAGGCAACGTCGACTACGCCGCAGCCTTTCATGGTTGATATCGGCCGGGCTTCTTTGGAAGCCTGCTGTATATAAGAATTGAGATCCGATCGAGACAAGCATGACCGAAATTCACTTGAGAGATTCGACGTAAGAATCAGATGTTGAGCTTCATATATTCATGTATACGCGTTTCAGTGCCGGAACATAGCGCACGCGCGTTTTGAGCAGCATATATGACATTATGTTCGCGCGCATTGTTTTTAATAAGGAGGGCACACAAAAAACATGCATATAAACTATTCATATATACATCTATAGGCTGTTTTGCGGGAACTTTGCGAAACAGGCTGGCGCAACAGTTAACATTAGCCGGAAGGATCGACAAGCATGGTGGAAAATTATCTGACAGCGCATGTCAGAAAATTTAAATTCATAGAAATTGTTCGTGCTTACATCGATGGGCACAACCACCACTCATATGTTGAAACAAAGATAAACAGTCGGAAGCGGCGCTATATACGACTGACATTTAGCAACCTATGGAAGGAAAGGACATGCGGAGGTAACAGCGCAACAGCGAGTGGACAAAAATGGTCTAGCGCAGACATTATGGTGTGCTGAAGCGGAAATAAACTCTCGCAACCGGCGTTATCTTACTGACATTTAGCAGCCTATGCAAAGGAAGGGTATACGGAGCTAAGAGCGTGACAGCGAGGGGACAAAACAGACCTAGTGCTCATTTTATAATCAGAGGATGTTAGCTGTTTTTATACACCATGAAATACATAGATCCTTTTGCATTGCAAATTCAAATGAAGTGCTCTTGTCAAGACCACGACATTTGCGAAAAAGGCAAAAACGAAAAATACAAAGCAGTCATATGGCAAGCATTTTTCAGCTCAAAGGTGGCAAACAAACGCACACACACGTATAATTGATGTATAGAGAGCTTTTCTGGTGAGTTCTACTAGAGTGTGTGTGATCACAAAGTGTTCTTGCGCAGGCGATGTGCGTATTTTATGGTATATAAAAACAGCAAGCATGCACTGAAAAAGAAGATCAGTTGAAAATCAAAGCTCACTTCTGTTCCCTAGTTTCTTCATATGTTTGTGCAGGGTCACAGTATAAACCAACCGTCCTTAGTCAAGCTGTTGTTGACCACGTGCCCCGTCCACTACATTTCATCAGTGCGTTCGCAAAACTAGTGCATTCCTTTCAAAAGCAGCTCCAGTACAGCGCAACGCATGTATCGCAGCTCGCATAAGCTCAGCAACAGAAAATAATTGTCTACTGGTCGGGTAAACTTATACCTCCCTTTTGCACCTCCATGCTCTCTACTACCACGCAGATACAATAGGCTAATAATTCCTTAATATGTCCACGGCATTGCGTATAATTCCTTCTTTCTTTCTTTTTTTGCTTTCTTGTGAACGACCATTAGTGCGTTCTTTCCATACATATCGAATTCGTTTACACATTGGCCATCGCGGTTACGTTGTACTAGTTAGATGAGCAGAATATATCGAGCTTGACTGCATGCTCTGTGCAGCGAGTGTAGGATTTGTCTCTGACCTCCATATGAGACTATGGTGTCGATAGAAGCCCACATCTGCGTTTTCTAGTACTTAAAAACTAATTTATTGATAACCAAAAAAAGTAAAATAAGGGCGCGAGTAGAGGTTCAGCGCAATATTTCTTGTCGCGCGGGAAGGGAGCACGTGTTTTCCTGCGCTGCAGAAACTTGCAGAAATTCACAATGGCGACGCCGCGCGCCCTCGCTACGTTTGTTACGTGCAGTGCAGCATTTCGATCGCGTTTTTAGCTAGAGTTGGTGGTTCAGCCTCTGCGAAATCCTATGCTACAGGTAGCTAGCAAGACAAGCATACTCCACAGGCTGCACCAGACTGCACTTAACAAATGCAGTCCCGGCGGGTGTCCCCGCCATTGTGCTTTTGCCCAGCAGAAATGCAGTCTTCCAGGCTTTGCCACAACCACAAAAAAAGAAAGAATACCGCGCATATTCTGCCTAGAAGCAACCTAGCAACCTTGCGAGCAGACAACCTTGCGAGCAGAATCCGCGCTTATATCCGCAGCCGAGGTATCCATGGCTTGGAATTCTTCGTAGTGTTGGTCGTTCTCGTCGTTCCGAAGCCCGGCGAGCTTTGGGGAGGCCTCCAGGGCCGCCCCGGATGCCGCGCCCGGATGCCGCGCCCCGGATGCCGCGCCGACCGAGCTCGGACCACCACCGCGGCAGTCCGTCCCTCCGAGACCAGCGGAGAAGACCGAAAAGAGGACTTCGAGCTACGGACACCGACTACGGTGTGATCCTGGCGGCTTACAGAGAAGTCAGGAGAGCCTTCCCGCCCCCGCACCGAGAACTCCCGCGTGCGGAGGCAGTAAAGTTCCGACAGTTGCAGACCGAGTGCGTGCTGACACCGGCTCTGGCCCGGCACGTGTGCCCCGACATGTTCGTGGACGCAAAGTGCAGTGTGTGCGAACGTGAACTAGCTACTCTCCGCCACATCATGTGGGGAGGGTGTAACAGTGCGAACAGTGGGAACGGGCAGTGCCAGGACGCCACGTATCCCGAAGAGGTGAGAGCGTGGATACGCTCCGAAGACCTGAAGACGCAACGAAGGGCCATCCAGCGGCTTGAGGAGGCTTTGGCGAAGCAACGGAGAAAAGGAGCCGACGACCCGTCTAACGGGCGCGGAGGCACCCGAGTACCTGTCGCCTAGTTGGAGCACAACATCCTCGAGGTCTAGGCTCTGAGATTATCGGACTAATAGCCGTAATCTTAAGATAGGGAACATCCGCACCCTGCGAGGCCGGGGACTTCCCACACGCCGGATGTGTAAATAAACGTTATTTCTCTCTCTAGTAGCAACTAAAGATAAAAAAAAAGTATGTGAAGGGGGGGACGCGCGTCGCTTCCCGAACTGACCACCCTCGTCACGGCCCCCTCCCTGCACGTCCATTGTGCGCACCTACAGTTTGCAAAGAATGTCGTTCCTAACCTGCTTTTGGTGGCAGTGGTGGCCCTTCGGAGGGGGAGACCGCGCAGTTTTCGGGGAACTTTCCGCGCGGCTGCATTCTCTCGTCGCGGCTACAGTGCAACCGACATGGAAGGCGTACGAACCAGTTTCAACGGCTGCACGCAGTCTGCCTACGCGTATCGGCGCATGTACCGCATTTATCGATCATCAAGTTGATTGCGCGATTCCTTGGCCAGCGTACCTCCGAAGACAATGCCCATCACAACTGTGACATCGGTTGTATATGAACACAAGCCTGCGCCTTTTGGTGAGGCTACACACACAGCTCAAGAGTGCACAGCGGATGCCGAAATTCGGTAAGTTGCTGGCCACTTTTCAGAATGGGGCCTGGCACTTTTTGTTGCGATGTTAAACCACCGGTTCCACCTTTATATATTATTTGTGTCGTGAGGTGCGTAGGCTCTACATTTTCGAATAAGGAGCCTACGCACATTGTCCCAAAGAAATTTCCCTTCATATAGTTAATCCTGTGCTTGTATCAAATCCCCATTGTGTGGTGACTTGCAGTTCTCGTAACATTTTTTTTCTTGCCCGTATTTTTAAAGGTAACGTGATACCGAACACGCGCTCCTTGGTGTTGGACACGTGCGGCAGTTCGGCACACGATGGCATTTTTAAAGTAGCCTTGAAAATATGTTCTTCCTCTAATATCTGCTCATAATGCGCCTTGCACCTATCATTTAAGGACATTTTTGCCTAAAGACCCCATCCTGGGTGTGTGTCGTATTAGCTCACGTCTACATGTTTTCCTTTCCGATGTATGCCAAAAATATGAAATTTAATATAATGCAAAGTGCACCTATTTCAACTAATGTGCCGCTTTTAAAATCGCTTTGCAACAGAACCTTTACTCGTGTTTCTATTCTTTTTCCCTTGGGTATCTAAAGTGACACAAAGCCAAGATCTGGGGGTTGAATATTGAACATAGATTCATTTGTAGTAAAAGGACAACTTCCTTTTGTTATTTTCGAAAGTAGTGCCCGATTACGAGATGTTTCCGACATTTCTTGAATTTCCGCGTTTGTCCATGAGTCGCACATAAATTGCATACAATTATAGTATAGTGCTGATGTTCTCCACAGCTGTGCTAACTATTCACGCCTTTTCCCGCAGGTTCCACCCTTGCCGAAGCTTTTCCACTACGACGGTGCAACACGAGAATAGCATATTATCAATGCAGAGTTCACAAAATAAATGAAATAGTGCTTTTCCCTATAAACCTCTTTTGTGTTATTTGTTTTGTTTAGAACGCAGTAATAGAAAGTACAGAGGATCCACTTAGCCCCACTTATTACAGTGTTAATACAGCTTTCGCGTATGCATGAGAGGCACATTTGCACAAACTACTGGTGGTCTTTCGAAAAGGCCTTGATAGCCCTTCGAAAATGTGAAAACACAAAAATAAAAGTTTTTGCAATCCAAACGGCGCTGCACACGTGGGGTAAACACTAGAAACACGATAGTGGCTGTGAACAGTCGCGCAAGGGGTTTCCCGATGTCGGCGCGGCCGACAACACGCCAAAAAAGCCTGAATGCCCGCAACATCGGCCAATGCTACCTAGCCAAATCCGACCCATTCTGGCTGGCCAAATTTCGCCCACTCTGGCTGGCCAAGTTCGACCAAGTTCGCTACAGTGGCGCCATTCTGGCTGGCCGTCATCGGGCAGATGTGGGTGAAAGTAGCGCGAGCGCGATTTGCCGACTTAGGCCCGATATCGCTGCCGACTCTGACCGACTTCACGCCTACATCAGTCCTGTGTTGGCGTGCTGCCTGGGATCGGGAGGTTCATCGTAGATCGTGCCGAGTTACGGATTAATTTAGTTAACGCGCACGCTACGAATCCTTATGGTTCAACTATGCACAAGTGAAATCTCCCACAGGCACTTCATTGCAAGTCAAGATCCAGTGCCTATATATATATATATATATATATATATATATATATATATATATATATGGGTGGCCGGTGAACGGTTCTCCAACGCGAGCAGTCGGTATTTATCAAACAAGAAACTCACTAGGAGACGCTGCGTGCGCCAACGTTGTCTCTCGCGGTTGCGGGCGCGTTCTCCTTTTTTGCGAGCTGGTAGAGCGTTCATCTAAGAAAGCGTTTCCAAAGTCAACGCGCGCCTTTCTCTCTCTCTATCTCTCACAAGACAGCAGATGGAAGAGTGAGAGAGAGAGAGAGGCACGCGCCGGGAGAGAGAGACGCCGGTCACGCCTGACGCCTGACGCAGGACAAGGTTAGACTAAGAGGAGCTTCGCCCCTAAAAAAAAATATATTGGTTAGCGGTTCGGAATAAAGCGGTCCAAATTGGTATACACTGCCGCGATCAGGCTTTCTCATTGTTGGCCTTTATCGGTTTATGCATTTGACTCATTTTCTTCTTGCATTTATGCCTTCTTTGTCCTCTGCGGTGGTCTAGTAGTAGCGGCCGTGTGGTCGCATTTAGATAGAGGAGAAATGCTAAGGAGCGCGCTCTCTGCAATGCCAGTGCACGCTTATAAACACCAGGTGGTGAAAGCTTCTGGAGCCCCCAGTACAACATGCCTCAGCTTTCCACCATTCCATTTCTCTTTCCCCCGTGACCCTGGGCTACGACAGTTACGACGGCTACAGAAAACAGTGTTCTTTCGTTAAGTAAGTCACAACTATTTATTGCTTCTCTTCGATATCGCTTGTGAACACTAGCGCAATTCGGAGTGCTGGAGTGGAGTAAAAAAAGATACGTCGTCTTCACCGCAAACTAAAATTTCTGCGTAGCTAAAAAACATTTTCTAATGCACTTACGAAAATATACTTAGCGCAAACTGCGACGTTCACACCGGCAAGTGCTGAATGTATGCACACCAGAGAACAAGACCATCCGGCATTTTGAGACCTGTGACGGTTCTGCTGCGTAACTCCGCGTTATTCGAGCACAGCCTTTAATAGCCTGCCAGCGAGTTTTATGCAAGCGATCGATTCTCTGTGTCAATTTATACAAACCTAATTATTTTGTTGCTATTCTGCCAGCGCTTCAGTTTACTCATAACTACGAGTCCGCTCAACGAGATACATTCACAGTAGACGCGTTTACAATGTATAACTGTCACCTTTTTTAGGCGCGAACCTCCTTAAGGTTTGGGTCTGTCCGTCCCTTATAGTAGCACGTTACCTACTAGGAACGCACTACTAGGAGGGCTCGTGTGGGAATGCGCTACTGGGAGGGCGCGTGCCTCCCGGCGCGCGAGCTCTCTCTCTCTTCCATCTGCTGTCTTGCGAGAGAGAGAGAGAGAGACAGAGAGAGCGAAAGGCGCGCGTTGACTATGGAAACGCTCTTTCTTCGATGAACGCGCTACCAGCTCGCAAAAAGGAGAACGCGCCCTCACCCGCGAGAGACAAGGTTGACGCAGGCAGCCTCTTCTAGCGACTTTCTTGATTGAAAAAAAAACCGCATTTCCCCGAAGGGGAGTATGAGGAAGTGCGAAGCACGGGGTGATGCTATGAGGGGGCGCGCGCGACTAAACTGCAGAGCCGAGCGAAGGAGACGGCAGCGAGAGAGCACGCGCCAGCCGACCCACGGAGGTCTGGCCGTTTTTAAGTGCAAAGCACTTTTACTGATGATGATGATTAAGTGTAATTAATGATTTAAAGTGTTGTTGTCATGATGCATTTGTACACACACACACACACATTTATATATAAAGTAGGGTGAGTGCAAACCTAACGGGGGGAGAGGCACACCAGCTGCATGGCGCCGTGACGTCACGGCGCGGAGAGGGTGGGAGGAGCCGGCGCGGCGCGCGCAGCCACGGCGCGGAGGCGCCAGCTGCACAACGCGCCGTGACGTCACGGCGCGGAGAGCGGTGCGGAGCCGGCGCGGGGCGCTTGCAGCCACGGAGCGGAGGGCGGAGCGCGCGCAGTCACGTGGGGCGTGACGTCGCTGCGCCGTTGCTACAGACGCTCCTCTCCGCTCCTCGCGCCGTTGCTAGGGGAGAGGAGGAGGAGCGCGGATGCCGGCGGAGTTTTCGGGGTCGCTTAAAGGGGTCCTGAAGCACCTCTCGGACTTCGCGAAAAAACACGTTCTATCGACAGTGTAGGCTGCAATAAACAGCTCACCCAAATTCTACAGTCGTGCGCGAAGCGTAGAGTTAACAGGGCAAGCACAAAGTTGTCCCTTACCTAGGAGCTCTCGCTTCAAAAAAAGGCCGGTTCTCACTCTTTTTTCAATATGCTCTAAGACGAAATAGAGCAGATTGCTGCTATTGGCTGGTAGCCGGCATAAATTAAGAGCGATGTTTGAATCATGTTTGAATCAAATGAACTTGGTTATGCTGTCACTGTGTATAATATCTTTTGCAAGTAAATAAACAAGATGAAGTAAACAACAAATCTATCAACTTCGTTTAAAGTTTTGATGCGAAAGACGCATTTCCGGTAGAAGAAAACTGTCGTCTGCACTACTCGGCGCGCTCGCGCGTCTTTTTGGCACTGCGGAGTTGGTGCTGCGTTTCCCGTAAGTTTCGTCAATAATAAAGAAAAATAACGTTCGCGTATGTACCACAAGCACGCGCTCATGCACCTAGGTTGTCGAAGTTGCGGTTCCTTTTCGACGCCGCGCCCTTTGTAACGCCGCGGCACTATCGCGAACTTTCACTCGAAGGCAGCACACAAAGCCAGTTTCCCACGATCAGATGCAGCGGAAGCGACGTTCAACGTTTAAGGAAACGTGTTATCTGTCCTAACCAATTAACCTTTGGTTGCCGCCGGGAGATTCAGCTTGCGTGATAAGATGCACCTGTGCTGTGGACTTTCACCGACGGGATATATCCTCTCGGAGTTGGCGCACAGCCACTGCAGTGGTTTTTCGGCTGCTTCTGTGCGATCCACTCTTCAGTTTCGGCCGCGCTTAAACAGCTATGCCGGAGCTGGCTGTCGATTTTTGCGGATGGGCTCAATCTGGCGAATGTGAAACTCTGCACCGCAGTCGGCGTCATCAAGCGAGCGCGCACTGCGCGCACACCTAACCAAGGGAGTAACGAGCAAGGAAACGGTGCCCTGCGCTGCCGTCGGCTGCAAAGTCAGCGACAGGAAAGGCATGAAGTCCTGATATACGCTGGCTCGCGACGACGCCTTGCGGTGTGCATGGCTGCAGCGAGCGTATTGGCCTTCCACCCACGGAGAAGCGAAACAACCTACACTTTTGCGGCAGACACTTCGCCGTATTGCCTCCCTTCACGATCCCGAACTGGCGCAGGGTTAAGGAATCAGTTGGACAAGTTTTCATCTGGAGCCAAACGCCCTGCCTACGTTGTTTCTTCCTGGCATACAGGCAAGTGAAAAGTGCACACTTAACGTTCTTTATTTGTTGCTAACTTTTGTAGCAGTGCGATGGAACACTCGCCAGTTAGCGCCGGGGAAAGTACTGTATATAATATTTTACGTAGTCGGGGATACAAATTTTGTTGCCTGGATGGTGCAATCAGCATTCAAATGTGTAGCATGTATGTATTTATGCTTACAACACAACACCGTACGTAACAGTAGCTCAGTAGAAGTGACTCTTCTAGGCATTCGTTTTCAGAGCTTACCAATCGTTCAGTGAGGCAGAAAGCCAAATTCTGCTTCAGTTTCTTTTATATAAGGCGCAATACTATTCGTATAAACGTACCAATATTTGATTTGTTAATGAGCAATATGAGCCGAGTAAACCTTAGAAGATGCTGCAGCTCTGTGAAAAGGTCAATGCTGGCGTGTGCAAGCACAACAAGCATGAATAGATAGCAAGTACCAAATATGCATTTTTAAAGAAAGTGACAAAAAGCAAAGTGGCATTCAATGCTTTATTTTTGTCAAGCGCTTTCACTAAGAAAACAGAAGTAAAACTGTACCACGTTATTGTGGCCAATTACATGTTTTCAATTAAACTGACTGCAATGTACACTACTGCAGGCTATATGTTTCAGTGAATGAACTCACTTTTTCTTTACGTGTTGCATGATGTTTTTAATGATTCACTATTTTGAAAAGTGTACTATTGCATTAATCAGCCAGCTGGATTACATGGCAGGCCATAGAACCTGTATGATGTAACACACGTGGTGTTGCCATTCAGTTCAGCACAGGGAGCTATAAAATGTCAAACAACATGCTTAGACTAGTTCAAAGTCTGTTGTACTGCTTTATATCATGCTAAACATGCTCTGGGTGGTCCAGTACAGGTATGTTGGTCAGTAAGCACAACTGCAGGTGTGTGCATGTGGGTGCTTATATGTGTGCATGTAGCGTACATACAGAGTGTCAAGATTTCGGGGAACAGGGAGCATTTGAAAACCCTGTCTACACATACACATTCACTTTGTCTAATAATTTGTCATGTAGTAATTAAACAATCAGTCGTTGGAGGCAAATACCTGAGTGTAGCAGATTGGCATCTTAAACACACAAGCACTATTTCACATTTAGGCATTTATGGCCACATGAAGTGACATTCAATTTGCACGATCAGTGGTTTAATATGATAGTGATACATATTTTCATATCCCAGTGATCCAGTGCACGAAGAAAATAATCGCTACTTCACCAGAACAGCTCCATCTTGCGACACACAGGCTGGAGGTTCACAGGAGGTGAGTAGGTGTACAGACACTATAATGCCCTTCTACCTAAAACGCTTGATTCACAGTCTCAGCATGGCACTGGGTCCAGCAAAGTGCATTCATCTGCAGCTGGCATGGAAGTGTCATGTCAAGTAAGCACCAGATCTCCTCAAGTTTTGTGTGATCCTGTGCTAAAAATGACTTAAAGCTCCATGCAGCTCTCAGTTCAAAGTGTGTAACCTTGCAGATTCAGATCTCTAGATGCAGCTGTCCTCCTGTTGGGTGCATTGTTGGCACTCAGACAGCCATCATAAACAAGACAGTTGCTACAGAAACCTCATATAAGGAGGCAGCGACACCATACAAAAACATCACTTGAGCAAGCTACAACTTTTGGATGAGACAACCTTTAGCACAGCAAAGTTGAAATTTGGTAGTTTTTAAATCGTACAGGTACAAGCTTTAGCTGTTTTGAGTGACACAAAGACCAGTGAACTCCAACCACAAGGCCTGTACACCTGTGTAAACACTTCAGTTACCAAAATAAGTGAAAAACAGTGGTGTAAACAGCAAAACACAACCAACAATGTCAAAGTGTGTGGTTAATCTAATGGCCAATTCTTTGTTCAACAGCAAAAATGGATGCTCTGCAGTTTTTCAAAACATTATGTGGGAAATTTTGCAGCCTCAAAGGCCATCCTCAGTGCCTACGCATGTAAAGAAGGAGGTGTGGAAACTGACACATGTGCACATCTGGACGCATCAAGCCAGTGTGAAGCAGTGGGTGCCCCATCACCAACGTGGAGGTTTCAGCCAGCACGCGGTTCACCACCAGTGCCAGACGCAGAGGAAGACGCAGACGCTGCAGAGCTTCCATCCGTCATTCCTGAGGTAGACACAAGCAGCCAGCGTTCCTTTGATGAGAGCTTTGCAAGGTGAATCACAGGCCATAGTACAAAATTAACATCACCCAGCAGTGTGAATGATACAAACACGCTGAACAACACTGCAGCGTAATGTTAGGCTCCAGTTTGCCACCTGCAAACAAATAACATGGCAAAAAGTGAGGAATTTCTATCATTGTCATTTGCATAGCATTATTCAATTCACCACATAAGCCAGTGCTTTTCAGACAAGTTATTTCACTTTGGCATGGAAATCGAAAATTGGAATGTGAGGCCGTAAAACTATATAATGAAACACGAGGTGCAGAATTTTACTTCTTACCCAGCAGTTTCCTTAAATGTCTTGAGCATTGAGCACACTGCTTGCTTATCTGATAACTCCATAACCGAGATGTTTGTATCCACCTTTGAGTTTTCGATCAGTTCCAACTATTACAATGTTGACGTGTCTTTAAACCATTTTTTATGCAATTGTTAATGATTGTATACTTATCACATTCGAACCAAGTGTGTAAAGTGCCATCCCAAAGATCCTTGATACATGCGTCAGATTATACACTTTCGTAATTTGTCAATTTGTCGTATCAGGCACCTGCGTGAACAACCGAATGCTTAATTCAATAATTCTTTGCTATCATTCATAAAAACAAGCCATCGAAGTTCTGGAACGCCGTCAGTCCACCAAGTCAGAGCTGTCCTTCTTCATTTGTTTTTTTTATAAATCATGCTTAGATAATCTCAGTGTTACGAAAGCATTTAATGACCACTTTGAATCTGCATTGATTTCTGATGATGGATGCACTCACTCATTTTCCACTAATTCTTCATCATCACATTTTCCTATTATGCTAATCACTACAGCTGGCATATGTAACCTTATACTCAAAACTGATGCAGTGAAAAGTTTAGAGGTGGACAAAACACAATGCGTTTCTGGGACTGCATGCTGAATGCAGCTCAATATTATAATTTTATTTATTGGAAGGCGCAGAGGTTGGCCTTAGTGCACTCTGGCCTGCTCAGGTAGAAAATCTGCACAGGCAGAAAATGAAAAGTGGAGAAGAGGGGGCAAAGAATTATGATAGGGACAGGAAGATGTGATGTGTGTGTACATTCACCACACACAGTGCCTTCAGTGCCTTTTATAAAGTCTATTATTTAGTCTGCTATTCTTGAACAAACCAAGTACTGCCTTTCCATTAGATGGACACAGCACACTGGAAGCCATCAAGTCTAAACCAATTTTTGCAAGAACTGCAACTTTCAAACACAGTTTTCCCATGGACCATTTCTGACTGTAACTTTCTTCCTAAGGCCTCTTTCCAGTCGTCTAGCTTTCTGAAACCTTCAGCATGACATTCCCATGAGTGAATTATGTGTGTGTACATTTTGGTTTCATTTTGGTTTCATTCGTTCAATATTTGTTCACTACTACTTCTTGTGTTTCATTGTTCTCTCATGCGTTTCGAAGCCCCTGATGCAAGGGCCAAGAATGTTGCTGTGTACTATCATTAAATAAATAAAGAAACCTTTAAATTGATACTGTAACCTAGTTGTTGACATTCTTTGACGGTGCAATTTCTATACTACTTGCGCCTGTCTCTCGAAACACTTTTTACGCCCTGATGGAATTGAGGGAAATAAACCGAACTGTACGTGGTCGTGTCGTTACAGTCTCATTCTTCACACCAGCACAGTGCTACACAAAATCAGAAAGCATCATAAAAAAAAACACTCCAAGGAGAGACTCCTTGGCACTTCAACAGTGAGTGTTGAAAGCCAACTGCATGCACAAGCCGTAATTACCTTATGAAGTTTTATAATTACTTTTATGAGTTGAGCACACTATTAAAATGCTTTCTTGTGACTTGTGCAAAGGTAGCTGCACTTACTTTTGCATGGGGTACTGGAAGCCTACATAAGTGGCTGACAGGAGCTCGTTCCTAATCCTGGCAACCATGCAAGCAGGCAGTACCTATTGTACCTTCGATGCCTCTTCCAAATCCACCTCGTGAACATCCTGCATGTCACAAATCAATATGTTCTGTAAGCAATAAGAAAGCATGTGAAGGCCACATTAACTGTATGCTTTGCAAGAGCATGTATACTTGTGCATTTCTCGCTCGATTTTAGTGCCACTTTGTGTCACCTCCCAGTATACTGCTTCCAAGACGGCCGGGTTTAAACACAAAAAAAGTGAGTGTGGCGGATTACGCAGTCACGTTGGAGATATCCCGGCAGGATACGTTCTCCAGCGCATTCTCGGTTGCCACGCAGTGCCCACAGGTAAACCTGCATGCGTAATCACGCAGGAAGATATTCCTTGAAGGCAAGAAATTTAGCAAGCTCGCTTTTCTTTTTATGCTGTTACGGTCCCCGCTATATACTAGCTCTGCGAGGTGGCCGCGCGAATCAGCTAGTACACAGTTAGGAAGCTAGAATGACATGGCTGCTCTGATCACCTGTGCGAATCACTTTGGAATAACGCTCCGACGGTGCTTGGTTCATTTTAAGTTATTACAGTCACACAACACTGCCGTTCACCGCTGCTGCGCCGTACAATTAAAGTATAGCGATCTCACACAAGTATTCTTGCAGCTAGGACACGATGAACTTTCGCCGAAATGCATGAAAGCAGGTTGCGATCGAGCCCGCTCTAGATAGAGTCTATGACACAGTATGATTTGGCTCGACCCGCATAGAAGGCATGCCTCTTGGTCGCGATCGGAGGCTTGTTATCATAGTTGCAGGCGTACGTTTACAGCCAATTAGAGAAAAGCTTGAATCACTATTGCACACGGAAGAACGCAGTTTTAAAAAATGAAAGCTTTATATTTGCAATTCTAACAGCATAACAGACAAATTGAAATGCTTTGGGCCGGTCATGGTGCGGAAGAAATTACCCAAACCAATCTGTATCGTCGGACAACGCAGATTTCAGTCAAGATCGGGCTCTATCGCGATAGATGCTGGCTTTCCGAGTGTGATCTAGAGAAGCGGACATGATTGTAACTGAACGTTCGTGGCAATTATTACAAATGCTGCAATTCACGCGAAAAAATTAGTCATACATGGGAGTTGTGAACAAATATTGATGCGCGGTAAAGGAAATGTGCAGTGCTGTAAGCTTTCACGTACCAATTCATATCATCGCCGCCGCGTTACGAAGGTCCTGGGAGTTCTGGCACGTCCGATGCTCGAGCTTTGCGTTTTCTTGGTGTGTCGCCGTAAGGGTCGAAGCCAAGCGCTTCAGTCACACGTTCGATCCGAGCTCGCAGCGCAGGATCCATCGCTCACTGTTTTGCCCGGTGCTGACGTACGAGCAAGATCGAAAGTAAGTATATAGCACACGGAGGACGCAAGCGCGCGTGTTTCCGTGCTCGCGCCCGTGTGATGAAGGGAAACAAACAGCGGGTCGGGGCTCAGAAACAATGCAGTAGGCTGTAGAAAGATCGCGCGCGGTCGGGGCGCGCACCGAGCAGGCGACCGGAAATGTGAGTTGCCTACACCACTGGGCAGCCCCGCCAAGTAGGGCGGAAGGAGAACAACACAACATTGAATCTGGGTGACGTAAGGCGGTGGGCAGGACACCTCCTCTGGCGCCGCCCACCACAGACATAATCAGTCGGCTCCGCCGCAGTGTGAAAGGGAGATTTTCCTGTCTCAATATCTTTCCTGCTATCGCATATTTTCGGAAAATTCTTTCGAATGTGTATTTCTGAGTAGCCTTCAATACACACCAGCCGTTTTCAAAACCAAGCGCGAGGGGTGCTTCAGGACCCCTTTAAGAAGTGCATTCGCACTTAAAATACCGACTGCTCGCGCTGGAGAACCGTTCACCGGCCACCCATATATATATATATATATATATATATATATATATATATATATATATATATATATATATATATATATATATTGTAGTGAGGCACACCGGCAGCAGCTCTGACACAGCGCGTAGAAGAAGACGTTGACGGAGCACGCCAGAGCAGAGCACATCACAGATGTGGGGATGGGGGCGGCTGGCGCAGGGGCAGCTTGCGAGGGTCCGGCGTCCTCATTCATTGCTGAGCCAGAAGGTAGCGTACGGCTGCGGAGCTCCAGGACGCTCAAGGGGTCTACCCAGCACCTGACCACCAAATGTAACGAGGTGTAATGAAATACAAGACGTAAACAGGACACGCTCACTATGTTGGAACGAGCCGAGCTCAAAGCAACATCAACGTCAACGTCTTCTTCTACGCGCTGTGTCAGAACTGCTGCCGGTGTGCTTCACTACAATATATATATATATATATATATATATATATATATATATATATATATATATATATATATATATATATATATATATACTATCAGAAAGACACAGTGACAAACATAGGATTTATTCTGACGTTTCGGCTGGAGGCAGTGGCGTAGGCAGGCATGGGCTGACCGGGCTGAAGCCCCCCCCCGAAATTTTTCCGGCCGGTGCCCCACTGCCTATCTATGCTGGCCCATCACATATACGAACAAAGGTGTCCACTCGGCGAAGGTGCGGCTACGGGCATTCGCGTCTTTGTGGTGGGCTTAAAAACGAAGAACGCGGCTCTTTCAACTTGCAAAGGAAGTTATCACTCTATGGCGGGGAAAGTTGTAGCTTGTCTGCAGGGGACGGTGCTGGCAAACGAGGGGCATATGTCATTTATCGGCAAAGGATGCGGCGATAAGAGACTGAAAGGGGAGCTTGCAGTCTTTGCAGCACAGCACTGCGGCAGGCAGACGCTTCTGCAATGTGTTGACAATTAGCTCTCTGCGGTGATGGAAGAACATGGCGAGTCTGCGTACCCGGAAACATGCGTGGTTTTGTTGCGGGTGAAACGTTCGTAGGCCAAGGTCATCGAGCTAGCGAACCAAACACAAAGCAAAGTACGCCGCTGTTCCCTGTGCAACGCCTTCTGTGCCGCCCGATCCTTCTTCCCCTCTTATTCCTGTTTCTGTGGGGCGCTGACGCTTTTGGTACGTTGTATGCGGTCGCGTGGGGAATTTGGCGTACAGTGAATGCGTCTTTTTTTCTTTTTGAGCAGTGCCCCTACATGGGTGGCCCAATACAGCTTCGCTTTCGTCATTTTTCTTGACGACTTACACATGGTAGCAACGTGCGCTCACGCGTGTCCCCTTGCGAGAACGATGCCCCAGAGAGAGAAAATTTCAACCAACCTTCCGAGTGGACAGCACTGCTTTGCAGTGCTATCCACAAGCTAGTAAACTACGGAATAACGAGTCGACAAAAAGACCGCGCTGCGGTTCATCGCCGAGCGTGCACAAGGGTCAACAACTCCGCTACCACCAGGCGGTGGTCACGACATTCATTCAAGAAGGGGTGACCATATTCGTATCGTCGCTTTCGCGGCAATATGTCTCAAGGACAGCAGCAGCTCTCCGTTTTCTGGGGAAGCTCATCTTCGCAGCGCCAACAAATGAGCGAGACCTCGAATGCTAAGTCATTTTCTTCAACTGATTTGTACTTACATGATACCTTATATCCTCTGACAATACAGTGGCTTTTTAACGTGCCTACGAGATGTGGATTATATGTGAATTCTCTGATCATATTTGAATAGTCCCTTGCTATTGCTCAGATGAGGTCATACGATGTCTTGTTAATCACAGCAAGCCAGGAAATTAACTTGACATCATTTCATTTCTTGAATACAATATACAGCGTTGCCGAAATAACTACCGAAATATAACAGCCGAAATAACTACAGTCACCGAGACGATTGATCGATCAATCAGTACATGACACAATCCATGAGCGGCCAATGGGAAAATAAAATGAGAAAAAATCTCATTATATCAATTCCTGTTTCGGCTACAGTATCTGGTCGAACAACTCGAATAGAGAAGGCTACATTTTCAAGCAAAAGTGCAAAAGAGCGCAAGAGAACGGGGACAAAAACAAAACACGTGCAAAGGACAGGCATTCCAAGCATGCAAAAGAAACTTGCCCACATCGAGCCTCTGCTCATTCAAGTAAATAAATTTATCACGATGCTTTATGTCGAAGAAACTAGTGTTTAGATGCATGAAACAGGAAAATTCTGCTACTGTTAATTCAATTCCAAGTTAAAGCACCGAGAAAGTCCTGCAATTATTCGCCATTGGCATTGTTACAGTTGAGGGTTGTATGCACTACCATTATTTGCTTGCCTGGCGTACGGAATCGGGGACGAAAATATGGCATGTCTGTAACATGCAACTCACTGAACGGGATATTACTTCTCTTTTAGGCAGAAGGAAACTCACTATTCTTGGACCTCGCGTAGTAACGGAGCGAAAGAAGTTGTTTACATCAGCCCCTATGTTTTTCAACAGCGACCTAAGTGACAGCGAAATAAGAAAGTAAGAACGTACAAAGCCCGATGAAGGTCATAGGGCGTGTAAGAACCATAAGAAAGCTTTCTTTTACAAACTTCTTTTTAACCTTGACGTGTCTAAATCGAGCGCTATGGATGTAATATTGTCAACTCAGTGTAGCAAGCGATCTCGTAAGGTTAAAACACATGACCTTTCAGTTTGCAAAACCAGTGAGATACGGCTAGTAGTAGTTGATAATCTAGTATTTGTCGATGCTAGTGCTGCATCAAGTGAGTACATTTGTGAACTTCGCAAGTTAGAAGCTTACGGCGAACGTAATTGATACAGGAAATATTGGGCCTAATACCGACCCTTGTGCCATTGTGGCTCCCCGAGGCGCGTCGGCGGGCCGAGACACGGGCGAGACACAATCCTATTTTTCGACTGCCGCTGCGGTCAGAGAATCGCTGGGGCTTTCGTTACCCGCGAGTTTTGCGGCAACCTCGCTTTGACAGCAGAGCTGACGTTTGCGCGGCGGCCCCAGATGAGAGTGTGCATTAGTCGGCGACCTTGAAGAAACAGAATGTCGACGCCAAAGCGAACCCAGCGCGCTCATAAGTGCTTGAATAAAGCCATCGGAGCATCCCCGGTATGCTTCGATCACCGAGCAACGCAGTAAGTAGAACTGCTTTTCGTACGCGCACATCTGACCGGCCACAAAGGAGGGACTGCCTACAGGCGCGTCTTTTCACCAGGCACTTCCAGCCTGTGGGCGCCTAGAGGGTGCCAAATTGCTTGCACCTGGAGTGCTTCGGAATGGAAGCGGTGGTAGCTAACGCTCGTTACGATAATCTGTACACAAGTGTCGCCGGTTAGGCTGTCCGACGTCCTGTCCGAATGTCGAGTTTTGTGTATGTTTATATTTTGCTTTTTATATTTTTGGAGAGGAGCTGGTACTGCGTTACACTGTGGAGGCGAGTCCCAAACAATGGTCGCATGGCGGGTTGGACTGGTGCGATTTCTACCGGCGACGTTGCCGTAGACAACCATTAGATAGACGCCCTGGTGAGGCGGGCTGTCGGAGAGAAAAACTCGTCTCGGGACAGAGGACAGGGTGGAATTTTGGAGATTCGGGAGACTCGAAGAAAGGCCCTCTGTCGTGTGAAGAAGTAAGCTTCGTTTGCTATCTCTCGTGCAAGCCTGGCCGTTCGGCTCTCCAATCTCGGAGAGACGATGTAGTCTGCGAGAGCACGATGCGAGCAGCAATGATCGGGGAGAATCCGTGAGCCACGGCGCCTTCGAGAGCACCCAAGCACCAGTCCACAGGCCGGCGACGAGACCTATGCGCCGATGGAGCCAACCCAGATAAGCGTTGTCTTCGTTGGCAGCAGCAAGCGCACTTAAGACATTGCGCCGTTAGTTTATGAGCTGTTTTACCCATTGTATCTGCCGTTCATTGATGAGTTTGTTTCCGCTGTTAATTCCTGTGCTGCGTTGCTCTTTGTTTGCCTTGCATGATTACGTTCGCTACTAATTGTTAAGTGTATACTTCGATCATGTTCACATATTAAATTCCATGTTTTGATGGCTTAATTAAGACTGTTTCCTCTTCCCGGCCCCAGCACGAATCCGGTTTGGTTAAATGGTTGTTGAGGTGTGTGGCCAGAGGGGGTGATTGCGTGAAGCATTTCGAACGGAGTCGTAGCGTAGTTGTGGTACTTGTGAATTGTTGCGGCTTAGAACCCCCTCCCCCTTTGCGCGAAGTAGGGACATCTCAACATTCCGGAGTTCACTTCAGTGAGTTCCAAATCAGATTTATTGATCGCAACTTGCATTCCGCATGCCTCGAAGTAAATGTAGGATTAAACTGGCGTTAGTCCCAGTAGCACCATGGGATTTTTAATTTATCTGGCTAGAAGTGTGAAGTGACAAACCGCATAGAAAGCTTTTTCGATATTAAGAGATACTTTAGCACGTTTTTCAGCTTAACAAATGTGTCAGTAATTATTCTTGAAAGGGCCAGGATGGTGGTGTTTGTGAGTTTAGTGGAGACAAAGCCATGTTTTGGGAGGCCTACAATGTTAAAGGGGCCCTGAAACGCATTTTACGCACATTGATTTTATTGCACATTTGCTTTGCGTGGGACTTGACGATGACCGAAACACCAGTGAAAGCGGCGAAATTGAACCGTATTATATTTTAATTTGTACCTGAAATCGGTTTCCGCGCTGACTGCAGCGCCATACATCAACAGTTTCTCCGAGCGGATATGACATCACCATGCTGCTTTGCTGCAGGTTCTGATTGGCCGGGAACAGTAGGGAATAAAAATATACATCGCACATATCGATAATGCACCGAATATAAGAAATTCCAAATTCAGAACGTGTTTTATGCTTGCTAAAGGTACAAATTTGGGCATTACAACTTCATTTTGCTTGTAACTGACACAAGGATCGCTGTGCGGCCCACGTGGTGGTTGTGGTAGGAAGACCAGAGAGGGCAGCACGGTTCCGGTTCTGCAAGATGTAAGCCGCGTTTTGATTGGAAGCAGCATGCACGCCTTGGGATGCCGATATCTGTCGTCTGCTTTTATTTTGAATTTGTAAGTTGAATAACTTGCGTTTGCCTGCATCGATCTCGAAAATTCTTTTTGCATTTACCTCAGAACAATACAACGAACCCGTTTCGATGCAAAACTCAGCGAGTAAAATATGGTTTCAGGGCCCCTTTAATGAGGACGGCATTTTTCTGTAACGCAATAGACTTAATTCTTTTAAAAAAGAAGTGGTAATATGTTCACGACAGATAGATCTGGAGCGGCTTATAATCACAATCGCAGGCGAATCTCTGTTCTTCCTGCAAATGTATCGAAAATTTGGTAAAAGAAGCGCCTATATAATGTAGCGAACAGGTAAGTTTCGGTGAGGAATCCATAAATACGAAATATATACCAAAATGTCGTCCTGTATGTCTACTAGCATGTTAAGTTGGAGAGAGTCTTCCGGAGTTTATCAGGACAACGCCAC